>JZLH01S0628797.1:158947-171906 GCA_001188425.1 Eucidaris tribuloides | reverse complement strand
ACACACACACACACACACACACACACACACACACACACACACACACACATTCATACACACGCACACACACAGACACACACAGACACACACAGACACACAGAGACACTCACACACATTCACACACATACACACACGAGGGACTTAGTGTCACACTGAATGAGTAAGTCCAGTTACATTTAGAGCGAGTGGCGGATATGTCACTCATGTATCGAAACAGGTGAGTGTTGGAGGTCTCGCAATTCGGACACCAATGAATGAGTATGAAAATAGATCGGGGAAATTATTTTCATATCACGATCTTGTCAATTCATATGGATTCATGGAATGTACATTAATGCCCTCTTTCAGCTTTCATCCGTTAATCCTTCCAACAACAATGACAACAACAAGTTGTTTTGTCTGCTCTTGTCCAAGTATACAGTTCACAACAACCACCTCCAAACCTATACAGCAACAAAAACAATAAAACAACATAATTAGATAATTAAATGAATGAAAATAAACAACAAATTATAACCAAAGAACTATTCCGCTTTTTATGAAAAAGGGGTGTTAATCTAGTGAAAGCAAGGGAAATATTCTGCAAGAGATGCGCATTTGTTTTGACATTATCATGATAACACATATTGATGAAATATCATAAACGTCGAACCACCGCTCAAGTTAGAATTTGGGGAAGTCAGGGATCTCCAAACGCCTCATTTTTGCGATTCCGCGTCCACCCCACCTCATCACCGAATCTGTGTTTTGTAGCGATACTGTCACGTCATATTAACGTCATGATTATACGGATCAAAGTGATACAGTCATTCATTCGAGGTGACACAAATTTATGTGCGTGCGAAAATTGCATTCCCGTCATAAATTTGATTTTTTGAGATTGCGAGGTGAAAGCCAATTCCCATGACGAGTGTAGCATTCGTAAATCGGAGAATAAGGGGGTCGCATTATGCCCACCTAATATTTCATGAAGTAAATAGCCTACTAGGCCTACATGTTAGTGATCTTTGTTTTCGTAGCCACAGAGACAATAATTATTTCCCACTACTTTGTTTTGTTTTCTTTGACAAACAGTTGTCATCACTGTAGTTCGTTTCACCCGCTATCCTCTCATCCCCCTATTTCTGAAATGCCCGAATACGCCTCACCTACCGGTATGAGATTGGATGTCAAGGTCATATTTTTGCCGAATGTTATTGGTTTATACGTTTGCGGACGTTCTGTGTGGTATGCAGCTATACGTTGATAAACATGCAGGGTCGACTTGCAAAATGTACTTTTCACATGTTCGACTGAAGGTTCTCTTTCCCAATCCCATTGTGTTTTCCCTCTAATTTTAGGAAGTATTCGTACTTTTGTTTTTGAGTTGAATCAGTCGTTAAATTTTGGAAATAACTGAATAAGGGTGGATGAAAGAAGACTGGAATGAATATGAAAATATGTGTAAGAGATCCTTTTTCGATATTTCCTTTCCAATCAGGTTCCAAAATAAATAGTGGAGCTGTAATACCGTATATTTCATTAATGACGTCACGCATTTCAGGATTACTTCTGTAATTCCACAGACACTGTTCTTTTAATGTTCTTAGAATGTTGTTCCTTGACGAATCTTATAACCAGATAACAGTATACCTTTTTCATTTATACTAAAGCAAGTGTTTCGTCAAGTTGGATGACTTATCATTATATAGTAGAATTTTTTTTAGAGACATTGACCGTTTTTCGAATGTATTCAAATATCCGATTCCCTTTTTTCTCTCTGAC
Source organism: Eucidaris tribuloides (assembly GCA_001188425.1). Lineage (NCBI taxonomy): Eukaryota > Metazoa > Echinodermata > Echinoidea > Cidaroida > Cidaridae > Eucidaris > Eucidaris tribuloides. The sequence goes on along the minus strand of JZLH01S0628797.1, from coordinate 170,142 downwards.
ATCGATCTTACCGTACATCAAATTGGCTCACGTGACTAAACGAACGGGAACATAGCAACAGAAACTTTGAACAAATGAATGACAGGCTTCGTCTCTAAGGCTTCTCACTCTAAGGAAGCAACCTCACTGTTGTTCACATAATTAGGCCCATAAGTGGAATGAGCCATTGTTGAGAAATCTTGCAAAGGAATCATTTTCTAGATTATCCCGCAAATTCTTCCATTAACTGGGATAAGAATGTTTGTACAGTCTCCGGCGCAGCTGCGAAAGTATGGAGGGAACTATGGCGAAGTAAATAAACAGATATATGAATAGAAACATCTTAATGATCATCAGATACCGTTGATTGGATATACATAAAAGTCAAAATCGTCGGATAATATGAAAACATGCAAGCCGTATCGGTTGCTATCAGGTTGGAGAATGGAGCGGTGAATTTGTCCCAAGCCATTTTATTTTTGTCCACAGTTGTACGACTGTTTGGTTCATTAGTGCGTGGTTCTGGTGTTTCGACGACACGCGGCATTGTCAGAGAAGCTAGCGTGAAAAAAGAAAGATATCGCGAGGTGTCGCTGTATGCGAATCACCCAAAGCAAACTCGGAAACTGGCCCTTGTAAAGATTCCCTCTACAGAGTCTCTTTGGGCGTAATCTTCTTTCTTCTGTCCCAAATCCATGTAAGATTATGCAGTAAATCGATCCGAGAAGATAAAGGCATCAATAGGTTTTCCCATTTTTGGGACGGCGATAACACCCGTTGTCCACTTGGTGGTTGATAGGGCAACATATGGAAACAAATGGAAAACAAATCTTTGTCTGGGGCTTTGGGTTTTGTTCGCCATTCAGACTTTCTAATTTTGATTTGAATTCACCCCCAGATTTGTTATTCTGATCAATGTTACGTCGTCTAGATTCAAGAGGACCTTAGAATAGGACAAATGATGCAACGGACAAAGTGACATTGAATATATTACATAAAACGTAGAAGTATCTATTTGATTGAAACGATTTGCGTTGGGTTTCTTTTGTCAGGTACGGCCTTGCACCATCCGGTACTGTCTGGGAAAGTGGAATTTGTAGTGCGGTACAAAAATGTGATTGGAAAAGCTCAAAGTAATGGAAAGAGAAACTACACTATTTTAAGAATATAAGCTTTAAAATAATCAGGTTTTAGACGTGTATGACGTGGCATGAATTCAAAATAGTCGTTGAATACGGTTTGTGAGGATCACCATGTCAATACTGACCGACAATCCATGTAGATTTGTAACATTTTAAACATTCAGCACGCATCTCCAAAAGGAATCAGCGCCTACTCTTGTTTGTAATTAGCATATTCCCCTTTGTTGGTCAAAACTTCGGACAATGGTCATTTCTCGACGCCTCGGGGAGGCGGTCCTCTCAGAATACAATGTTGAATTCCGATCTGTCGCTTCCCTTTGTTTTGAAGAAGCTGTCCATTGTGTCAGCTAAGCCTGTGATGTAGTTCCCGGAGTGAGCCCACCTGCACGCTGTATTACCGAATTACGGAAGGCAAACATTGGCTTAGGGCCAGGTGAGAAGAACTTGTTAACGCTTCTTCAAAACGAGAAGTGGTGTGTGCTAAACAAATATGGCGCGATTTATAACACCCATATGCAGACGACGGGATCGTTTTTTGTATCCTTTCTGTCTCGAAACGAGATGATCAGTCGTCTATTCTACTCTGCTGATTTGAGTGCGAGTCCCCTAGTTCCCGTCCGAGAAATTAATCAGGACCTGGTCAAACCAAATAATGCTCAGTATTTGCCTCACAGTCCTACTTGGTAATACCCGCCATCCATGTTTTTCGAGAGGTTGGAATGGGATCCGACCTATTGTCCCGATTACATTGTGACTTGCAACTTGTTGGCGCGCTTTCCGGGGAGGATGCATTTCATATTTTCATCCCGAATATGAAAATTGATGCGGCCATCAGACTGTAAAGTCCATACGACAGAGCAGAAGTGAACGCTGTTATTGTATCATTTGTGATAAGTTCACTGATAACGCTCCTTGGTAACCTTACAACCCCCATCTCTATCGGTCTGATATCCACGGACACTTCGTTAAACTGGCCTTTAAGTGTTCTCAGCTCATTACTGAAGTTCCATCATGATCAGAACATCATGGTACTTCGAATAAGAGAAGTTAAGCATACATATATAAATTCAATTCATTACCTTAATCAAATCAGAGACAGGAATCAACATTAGCGAGAGTCTGGTAGCAAATTATTTTCCCCTCTGCTTCTCAAAATAGCCCGACTGTCTACCTAAAACGTAACGTATAGGACTCTGTTATACATGTAAAATCAATGAAAATAAAGATAAAATGATATGAGATAGACTAAAATAAGAAAGGTAAATAAGATGAAATGGAAGAAAATACGTAAGTTGGATAAGTTTGTGCAGTGCATGAGTCAGGCATAGTACAAGCATCAGAAGAAAAGCCAATTAAACTCTCTCATTGTTGTAATGTTCTTGGCAAGATTTGTTCATCCATGGTTTAAATTTACAAATTTCGGCGAACAACTGTCATCGGACGAACATTACGCAACATATTTGTGTCACTTCCATACATTTTGTACAAGTCAATCAGCGAACTCATCCCCACTCACGGAGTTAAAGAGAAGAGGGCGGAACCACTTCACGGCTGGAGTGTAGACTGAATATCCGTTGTTTGACATACGAGACTGTTATTGTTGGGTAACAAGACAGTTAATCAATTAAAGAAATGGCGACCAGATACATCATCACCTGAACATCTGCAGATATATGTGGACACAAAAATGTTGTTTGCTTCTCCTTTTGAAGATGCAACGGTTCACCTATGACTGCGATGTAGGCGTTACGAAGTGTTGGCAGACGGCTAGTTATGTCTGTATTTATATGGCGCGAACATTTCACTTCATCAAACAAATACCAATATGAGGCTGCTAAGTGACGTGTACAAGTTTATTATATTTTCCGAAACATGGCAGACAGATTTGGCCTTCCCCAAACTTTCACAACTCCAGAAAATAGAGGAATCATTTCTGTTTAGTGTGGTGAAGTTCAGGCTTCGTTTTTATTCCCCAAAAGCACGGTAGACAGGTTTGGTCTTCCCCAAACTTTCGCAACTCCAAAAATTACAGGAATCTTTGTCGTTCAAGGTGGTGAAGTTCATCTTTGATGTTATTCAAGTTGTTGTGCTGACGGAATCTTCAAACCGCCAAATTCTATCAGCAGCCCTTCAACTTCTTTTGACACCTTTGCCGCGGCTATAAAACGGAATGTCATTGGGCGTGTCCCTCTCCAATTGTGTTCATTTACACGTCTGATGTTTAAATGTAATGTCTCAGAATTTAACATCAAGGTCACCTGACTTCGAGAGTCGAGGGGTTAACCTAGTTAATTCATCTCTTCCGGAGTCTCTCACACGTTGTTCCCAAAACTTTCACACTTGAAAGCAAAGCAGACACGGGCCGCAAACGATCCATGTTGAAGATTCTTGTTTGTCCCTCTACGGACTCGGTGGCGTTGACCAGAATAACACTGCATTTACGTGTCATCATAACTTTGGCCTACCTCGGGATTTGCATCACTCGTGTAGAATATTATATTTTGCACCCAGAGCATTTGAATCACATACCCAATATAGTTCAGTAAACGTTTTTGGTCTGACTAGAGATTTGTGTCTTTGTGACTTTTGACATTACATCGTGGCTTCATCACCTTTTCCTCATTCAATTGACTATGAATATTGGTTTCAAGATATGAATAAAAAAGCAATGCAAATTTGAAGGATAAGTTGTCGCAACGCGCAAAAAAAAATATGGGTCACACAGTGAATTCAATTAGGTGTCTGTAAAGGAAAATACAATTTAATCCAAGTATCTAATGATCATTTTGTTATTTCTTTTCAAAAGAACATGGCAAATATTCAAAGTGTGATTCTTGAAGCAAACAGCGATGAAATTTTCGCCCAGTGTGAAATCAAGCATGTGAGCGTGCGTATGTGTGAGTGTGTTTATGTATGTCATTTCCAAAATTGCCTAAAGTAGAGTTATCAATCACAGAATCCTTGCTTTAACAATGTTTAATTTCTATTTTTCTGCCAATCCACAACATAAGTGGCGTCAGTTTTGCTTTCAATATACATTTACCTCCATAACAATCAAACAAAACGACACATTTACACTTTGTACACGATTCATTTCCCTTTAAACATTAACACAATTCAACGTTTACCCTCTACCTGAAATAAATCGAATTGTCACGACGTATTGAGGCAGCGAAACCACAGGGCCGCAAGCGCCAGTGAAAACTTTTACACCCTCATGGCCTTAGCAATAAACGGCTCCAAATATTCCACGAACGACGCTCGAAATAACATGCCCACACGCGCGACCGATAAATCATGTCCGATATTTTGTAAAACACTTTTGAAAATCTTTCTCGCTAACTTATGTATGATGTCTGATTTATTATTTCTGACACCTTTAAAAAACTTGTTTATACTAACACGCGCAGTTTGAATGCGAAATGTGATTTACCTTCCACAATATAACATGGTACTTACACGGGTGAAAGTGGGTTCGCAATGGGTTAGCCTGTAGTTCAGGAGAGCGCTTTGAAATACGCGGTCTTGAAGATGTTGAACCTTAAAGGGAATTGGCTGAGCATGATCGGAAATAGTTCTCATTCGGGGATGAAACTATTTTAGAATAAAGAGTAGCCTTCAATGTTTCTGCTGCGAAGAGTTCGTGGTCAAATGTTTACTCTTGTTAAACAATTACCACTAGTCTTCGCCGTGGCCAGTGGTGGCAGGCAAATTTGTTATACAACTTCGTATGTATTCAACTTCTTTCTGGATCATATTTTCATTCAGTGCTGGTGTATTTATGCTCGTTTCTTCTCAAGTAAACAAAATTAAGACAGATCCTTCCAATTAACCAAGACATACACTCCAGTTATGTAGTGGGTATAGATGGGTATAATTTGAAACCCGTTTGGCTCTTGAGACATTTTCAACTGCTACCAATCATGTCATATAACCCTTTTAAAGATTTTCAAGTTTTTACAATAGTGATGTCATTTTGGTGCTGATCAACACCACTGTGACATAGGAAAACTTCACAATACCACCACTTGGTGTAAAAAAAGGCTATGAATACCCTTTCATCATTAAAATGGTGCTCACAAATACCCTAAAAATACAGAAAGGGTGTCACAAAACTGAAACCAAAGTCGATTCTAAAGCCAATCCCATTTTCTGGAGAGTGATAGAGATGAAGATGAAGACTGCATCTCGTGATACACACATAATCACGAGTTTTATGGTCGTCATAGCAACATGATCAAAGGGTAATATATCTCCGTGGTCAAACTCTCGTACTCACCCCCCCCCCCTCTTTCCTTTCAGAACTATTCAATTCTTCTGACTTATCCGAAATAACATTTATGTCAAAATGGCCAATCTTATCGGTGAAGACATGCGTTTGGAGGACCGCACTTTGCAAAATTTTCGAGAGTTATTCATACGCCACGTTAATCTCATATTTCAAGATATAATATCCGGTATCTTTCACTTTGCATTACGAGAAGGGTTGCCGTGGTGTACATGTGCTCCTTTTGGTGACGTATTACCGCGAGGAAGAGGGTGTAAGATCGCTGAAGTGGTAGGTAATAGGTGAAAGTTAGTGTAACCATGGAGTTCTGTATTCTTTGTGACTTGTGAGTTTGACAAAATGTTTACTGGAGCTATTCCGATATTTTACTAACATGCATGTACATGCAATGCTAAAGAGTTTCAAACGGAATACCTACTGACTCAAAGACTATTCAGAAACGGAAGACATAGCGAACATAAACAGATTCCCGTGTCAAAATTGATTGATGTTTAGTTTTCTAACACCACAGTTAATAGGCTTACAATGTGGAGCTTCAATTATATATTTTTTAAATGTCAAACTTTGATATCTGAGCTACAAAGTAGTGTTTAAATAGACAACTAAACTCCCTAGAAAACCAAAGTTTGGAAAGTTATGCTGCCACTGGGAAGATATGCATGGATAAATAATTTCCACTTTTTTAAAGCACTAAATCATCATTTTGAAATACAATTTTTTCACAGCTTCATTTTTAGACCTTATCAAAGACACTTACTGTAGCTCACATTTTTTTAAAACTGTGATCATTGTTAGCATGCGCCCAGCATTATACCGCTTCTCTATTTAACGACTGTCCCGACCAAGGTCATGTAACAGGATTATGATGACGCGTTGCATTGTTGGTAAATTTGCGAGGAGAGATTAAAGTGTGGGTGGTCAGTTGCATAACACAAACACGAACGAAAATCGACAGCATCTTATAGATGAAGCGATTCGAGCCACCTTTAAAACTTTCCAGCGAAAGTTATTGTCACCAAAAATGTGCCGATGGTTTGCATTGGGTCTAACTGTACCCCGTGTCGAGCCCGAATGTGCACTGGGCGCGGTTGCCAAGCAACGGCATGTTTGCATCCGCCACGCCAAAAGCCAAGGGACAATCGCCTGCTAAGTTTGGAGCTGTTTTTTGTTTAGTTTAATTTAGGTTTTTGTTACCCGTAAGTCGTAATATACGTTGTTAAACAACTTTTACATTCTAAAGAGTTTCAGGACAACTTTTGTTGGATATTTCTGAGCCAGATTTTTTTTTTGTAGATTACCAAAAAGAGCATCAGCAATATTTTTAAAATCTAGTTTATATGGGACTTATTTCAACGTATTGCACTTTTCAGATCGGCGATGTTTGAGAGCAAAACATAAGCCTAATTCAGGTCAGCGGCAGTGGAGGCGTAATTGGACGATGTAACACTTATCACTCCTATCAGTCACTCCTATTACAAAGTATTATGTTTGTACAGATTATGTTTGAGCGGATGATGAAATTTTCGAGAAATTGATTGGTACTGATCCAGTAGTAATGTCAGTGTATTACGATTGCAACAGGGAAGTAATTTATTTATTGATGAGAAGTGAATATGTTTTCCTCGGGTACAGACGAGGGGCGGACTATAGGAAACCTCTTGTCATGTTTCAATAGAGGATCGTAATTGATGCTTAAGAAGATTAGAATCTGGAAAGTTTAAGCAGGTCCTCTCGAACGCTCAGCCATTTTACATGTACTTGTATCACAAGGCGAGTAAAATGTTATTATGTCAGTGACATTGCATCGCGAAATTGGCCCTTAAAGAAGGGATCCCGGCTTGTATTTTTCAGCGTCCACTTTTGGGCGGTGATAAACAAGTTTCACTTTTGAAAAAAAAAGTTTGTCGAATTAACACTTCAAAGAATACCAGCTTGTATCTTTATCCGCACAACCGTCACTAAACGTGCCAAAGAGACAACCGAGGCATTCACATGTCGTACAGCTACAGATTACTTGAATTTGATCAGCTTTAAATCTGTTTTCTCCGAAAACCACGCACGACTATGCTTCTTTAAAGTATGTTACGCGTGTGATGACAAACACTGCACCCATCCCATTCTCTCTCTTTTTGGCTTTCTATTTGTCTGTCACAAAGGTTAGAGAAACAAAGTTATATTGGCCTCACATTTTAGCGTTTTCACCGATATTGTGTTTTCGCGAGATCACATACCGCAGCAAATCGTGATCCTCCGCCAACATGAACCCGGTGTTGTTCACCTGTGATCATTGTTTTGACGTCACCAGGGCAATTTTGACAAAAAACAGTCTTATTTTGGGTCCGCAGAGCAGAAAGACAGACTAATCGTTATATACAGACATTCCATTCTCGACCACAAACACAAATGACCTAACGAGTGTGGCCGTTTGCTTGCAATGCGTTCACCGTAACATCGGTGTTACAATCAGTGTTAAAATTAATACCCCTGGTGTTAATAGAGGACCACACTCTCGGGTGTTAGAATTACACCCAGGGGTTTTACCCTACACTAACGAGTGTGAACATAACCACCAAACTAGTAAAATAACGGCATTAGGTTTTAAAGGGCAGTGACATGATTGGGAGAAATTAATAAAATGCCTCTAGAACCAAACTGGTTGAAAAATTTACCAAAGGTACACCAGCTGGAGCGTATCTCCTGGCTGGAAGGATTTGTCTTGAATTTGTTTACTTAAGGAGAATCAAGCATGAACATACCAGTACTGAATTTCTCTCGTGCCCCGAGAGAAATTAATCCCATTAAAAACTACACAACAACTTTTCTGCCTGGTGACAGCAACATTTCTGTCATCAGGCATGCTGATGGTAGTACTTTTAAAATGAGTCAACTTCTGACTACAAAATTTTCACAGTAGAATTCTTGCATAGTTTATTTGATTCTATCCAAGTTAAAGACTAATCATGTAATTTCCCATAAAAGTAACACCGACAATTTAACACTAGTGGGGAATGCTTGTTGTTGTCCCGTATATACACGGGGATGTTGATATTAACACCGAAATTCTTGCTATGTAGCAAACATGATTAGAGAATAGATGAGGCTACACCAACTCTAGTCTCAGTTCCAAACCATGCGACCGTTTTACCACCAGACTACACTCACTCTCCGACTTTTCCACCGCCAGAGTACAATCACTAATGCAGAAAATCAAGGCACTAGTCTGAGTCGAAGCAGTTGACTAAAGATCGTTAACAGTTTACCTATCAATATAAGATGGGTTAATCTAAACGACTGGAAGCCAGACTACTCCACCTCTCTGTCCTTCTACCGAGTTATCTACCGTAGACGAATGTTGTGTAAAGGCCACCACACACTACACGAATTTTCGGTCGCACGACTGCCGACTTTGGATCTGAAATAAATCAGCGTGTACGAAATATAAGCGCTCTTTTATTTCGGATCCAAAGTCGGCAGTCGTGCGACTGAAAAATCGTGTAGTGTGCGGTGGCCTTTAGACGAATTGAATTATGTAATAGATACAGGTTACAAATAAGTTCATGCATGGACGGTCTATACTGAAAGGGGATTTACGGGATAAACCTTGATCGAAAATAATTTCTCTCTGGTTGAAATTAGTCACAACAATATAGCACGTGTCAAAATGTATAACACATGTTGTACATTGTCACGAAGGTAATGTTTGATATGTGATTTGGACTTTTCCTTTATCATGTTTTGGTGACCGAAGATAGCGCAGAATATAGAGATGTGTCGACAAAGGTTTTAGATTCATTCTTGTCATACAAACAGGAATGAAATAGATGTAGATGTTTTTGATCGCGGATTGAAGATTGGAGATGGTTTTATGTCTTTCTGGTATGTCATTATGCGTTGGAGACCTTAGTAGTGTTAGTACACAACTAGTCTAAGTTTTAGACTGTGCTCTTTTTTCATCCTAATCCTAATGCAGTTTAGATACTTAGACTAGTAGGGTTAGAGTCTGGACAGTTAGACTAGCTTTTCTCAGCACAGTCTAAGTGAATTTGGTCTTCGAACGTTGAGTTTTTAGTATAAAAGTCTCTGAAGACCCTCAGGTCATGCCCTTATCACGAGCTGCTGATGGATAGATGGATGTTGATACTCTCCTGGGATCTGTGGTCAACTGACGCAGTTGATATTCTTCAATTCAGAACTTTATATGAATATATTGTAATTCAAGTTGCATTTATAGCTTATTTGATAATAAAATACATTAAGTGTAAATCCAAATATATCCTTAATAGTCATTTGATAAGAAAAAACCTTCCTGTTTTATGTTCATTTTAAAAATAATTTCAATGAATTTGTAATTTTTCTAACAAGGACTGAACATCAGACTATGAATGACCCTGTAAAATAAGGGCCCTGTAATGCATGTCAATGAGCGTTGGAAACACATTCCACCTTCATGTACTCCAAATGTGAACTTCCAATGTACTGCAAATAATTTACAGTATCGACAGTGGAGTTTGATGATGCATTTGGAATTGAAATTAAAATTTAAAACATAGACCTACAAAATCATCATGTAATACAAAATATACAGAATAATAGTGACATTTTGGGTTAACATTGATATAAGTGTTGAATATTAATATTTATCATATAGGCTAAATCAATAAAATAAAATAAGCATGCATTCATTCAACTAAAATATTCATTTTCTCCATGATTGAAAAGCATGCCATACCGTATCAAGAGATAGCTCTACAAATGTTCACATTACATTTGGTCTATACATAAGCAAGCCGCTTGAAATGATGAGATCCCACAGTACTCACCAACAAAATAAGCCTACATGTACATGTAAGTGAAGGTGTGCAGGTTAAGTACATGCAGTGGAGGGGGGAGGGGTGGTGGTGAAGCTGAGAAACAGAACATCATAATTTTATCAATATTTTGAATATGAACTAATAAAATTGCACTATGCAGCGTGTCCCCTAAAGTGTCCCTCTGATAGACTGCTCAATTTATTCCAAAATCAAGTATTATTCTGACGGTGTTTCACGACCCGTGGATCTGATTGGTTTTCAGTTCAAAACGCGAATGAACTTGACTTCAATTTGTTAAGAACACATCGTTGAAATAAAATTGAAACATGGAATAAGGTATGGTACATTAGTGTCCATTTTTTTTTATTATCAAAATTACAAAGTTACATGTACATAAGAGCCTGCAGTGTATTCAGGACCAATGAAGCGAGACCTGTGAAATTTTCACAGGAACTACAAAAATTAAAATGGCTATCTAAAATATGTGAAACTTACTTGAGTGTAAATTATTCTGTGGTCTATCATGAGAGGGGCTTATACATGTATTAAGTAACTTTATTCAAGTATAAAAATAACATACACTGTAATTACTTCTTTAGCCTGGGCTTTGAAAGAGTGAATCCCATTTGTCTGTACTATAATGTCGTATGGATTTGTGTGAAGCTAATAATCTGGGATTAACTGAATGAAAAAAAATTGGGAATTTCGAGTGGGGTAAAAATTAATATCTCTGTTGAAAATAAATAAATTATCAATAACTCAAGAAAGATGGCTCGTGATATATATATCTAAACAAGAAGATGACTGCGTTAAGCTCGTTTCAGCTCATTTCAGTGTTTTCAGTTTGTGAAACAAACGGCCCGTATGTGTTATTAATTGGTACACATACACAGTGCTTTCTTTTGCAATATAAATATCAAATTTAATCTATATTCAAAAATTGTACCGAACGAATAATCTCAAAAAACCAAGAAA
>JZLH01S0628797.1:138572-150652 GCA_001188425.1 Eucidaris tribuloides | reverse complement strand
AATTCTTGCATAGTTATTTGATTCTATCCAAGTTAAAGACTAATCATGTAATTTCCCTAAAAGTAACACCGACAATTTAACACTAGTGGGGAATGCTTTGTTGTGTCCGTATATACACGGGGATGTGATATTAACACCGAAATTCTTGCTATGTAGCAACATGATTAGAGAATAGATGAGGCTACACCAACTCTAGTTTCAGTTCCAAACCATGCGACCGTTTTCACACCAGACTACACTCACTCTCCGACTTTTCCTACGCCAGAGTACAATCACTAATGCAGAAAATCAAGGACTAGTCTGAGTCGAAGCAGTTGACTAAAGATGTTAACAGTTTACCTATCAATATAAGAGTGGTTAATCTAAACGACTGGAAGCCAGACTACTCCACCTCTCTGTCCTTCTCCGAGTTATCTACCGTAGACGAATGTTGTGTAACGGCCAACCACCACTAATCGATTTTCGGTCGCACGACTGCCGACTTTGGATCTGAAAGAAATCAGCGTGTACGAAATATAAGTGATCTTTATTCGGATCCAAAGTCGGCAGTCGTGCGACTGAAAATCGTGTAGTGTGCTGTGGCCTTTAAGTGAATTATGTAATAGATACAGGTTACAAATAAGTTCATGCATGGACGGTCTATACTGAAAGGGGATTTACGGGATAAACCTTGATCGAAAATAATTTCTCTCTGGTTGAAATTAGTCACAACAATATAGCACGTGTCAAAATGTATAACACATGTTGTACATTGTCACGAAGGTAATGTTTGATATGTGATTTGGACTTTCAAACATTAAACTTTTACTTTATCATGTTTTGGTGACCGAAGATAGCGCAGAATATAGAGATGTGTCAACAAAGGTTTTAGATTCATTTTTGTCATACAAACAGGAATGAAATAGATGTAAATGTTTTTGATCGCGGATTGAAGATTGGAGATGGTTTTATTTCTTTCTGGTATGTCATTACGCGTTGGAGACCTTAGTAGTGTTAGTATACTACGTGCGTCGCAATCTCTGGCTAGAATTCTTGAACTGCACACGTAAATTGTTACCCACAATCGTCATGGTAGAAGTACGATCGCGACTTGATTCCCAGTGCGGTTACCGATATAGTGAAAACATCCATTTTCTCAAGATTCCTTGTTTGTTAACAATATCTGAAACCACGCCAGTCCCTTGGAAATGTATCACGTATATTCTGCGCGATGTCACCCCGAGACCCCCCGTTACACTATCTTTTCATCCTGCTCTGTAAATACTCGCTTTTGGTTACGTTACCGGCCGTAAGCGAGTGTCGCCAAGTCGGTATTCAAAATTGCTCTCTTCTACATTAAAAACGACCGATATTCGATCACCCCGCCTGGGTGAATTGGCGAGGTCCGTTCTCAAGAAACGCCAAAAAGAAGTATACTCTTTCTGGGCTCAGACGCACCTTTTGGTAAACCCCTTCTATTCAACGGTGGAGTCTCGGGCGCGCGGCGGCGGCGGGCCCGCGGCATCGCGTCACGCCTCCTCTATCGATGTTCCACCTCTTCAACAAAAGAAGCTACCATCGCGAAAAAAAATAATCATAAAAGAGACGAAAAGGCTGAATTGTAAAATTAGGGCGACTTTGCCATGGGAACTGAACTTGATAATAGAATCCCGAGCTTTTCATCCTCAATGTTATCTGGAAGGTAGGGTCGTCTAGATTACCTCACCCCGCCATTCCCACCTACCCGGGCCGAGGTGGCTTGCAACTTAAACCCGTAACGATATCATCCCCGGGTCGTTAGGGGCAGGCCAGCAACAAAGATATGGAGGTTAATTCTCCTCGAAATCAGGCTAAAAAGTCTGCTTGTATATCTACATTGACGATGCGGCGGCCACTGGTGTTGCATTGATCGAAAAAACACCGAATAGATGTACCTCTGACCCAATTCAAGACGGTGTGTATGTCTCAAGCTTTTTATTTTGCCTGTATTCCTAAACACAATAGAGACCTAATCACTTACACTGACGCCAAATCACGTCGCTGTTTGGTTTTTAGTTCGTAGAACCAAGATGACAAGGAACTCCAATCACCTGAGTGATCTCATCGCATACCGTGGAGGATTTTGTGCGAAGGAAAAGAAAGATGACATCCGAGCCTTTATAAAAGGCGTGCACACTACAAGTGTAAGAAGGGATTCTGTTAGGATAACATCGCAACGCTTTTGGTCGTGTTTCAAGCCCAACCTTGCTTGTATTTTTGGAGATTGTCTAATCCATTTAAGGGTACGATACGTAAGAGGTTTTTATCATGGCATCAGCTTAGACTTTGTGGAAAACTCAATCCATTTTAAACTCTGCGAACACGTGCGCAGTCAAAACAGTGTATCTTGTTCCATTTCAAATCAGTTTTGTTCGGAAAATCAGTCTATGACTCATTCCTAGGCTGTATTCAGAATTGTTCACGGTTTATTTCAGTATGTTTTTTTTAACTGGTTGTGGTGCATTATGTGTAAGTGTGCTTTCCCTTTCCGGGGATATAATAAATACGGGATTGCTCAAATAGGCCCCGGAAATAAATTTAAAGTTTAAAGTTATGGGTTTCAAGTTTTAACATAAGCAAATCGTTAACTTATTTCCATTTTCTGCAGACGGTCAAGCTCATGACAAGGAATGCTCCATTACATTGAATCCGCATATACATTCATTTCTTTAAAGTGATTATGTGCGTACCTCTTATTTCAAACGTGGAACCGGGATAGCTTACGGGGGTATAGAGTTCCCCATATGCGTCCCCCGGGCAGGCACACGGGGGCGCCATCACTCAACTCCATCCGGGTAGTGCGGTATGCGCCAAACCTTGTCGTCAAAACTAAATAAGAAGGTTAACAAAAATATCACTTTTATTATCGACTACGACGGATCTTTGGTGTGGATTTACACCTATAACATAGAAACCCTTCACTTATGCTTTAGGTTGGGACTGTTGCGACAAATTGTTTGGAATAATTCGATATCGTTCTGAAAAAAAAAATGGATAAAATTCCTCACGAGCGAACGAAGCACGTATGGGGAGGTTGAATTTAAACAGAATGTCAAACTTTGATGTCTGGGCTATTATGATAGTGCTTGAATGAACAAATAAACAAACTAGAAAAGAAAACTTTGGAAAGTTATGCTGCTTTACGAGAACGATATGTATGGATAAATATCTGGGATGATTTAAACATCATGTCGAGTTTTTATTGTAACACAGTAGTCCGGGGGAAACGGGTATGATAAAACTGGCCGCTCATATATATTTATAATTTTCTTTAAGCACTGAATGAAAATTTTAAAGCACAGTTCATCAGGGCTTCATTTTCAGACTGCATAAGAGACAATAATAGCATAACGAATTGTATAGTTCAGATTTTTTTAAACTTGAAACATTGTTAAAAGATGCCTTCAACCTTCACGATGAACTACATGTACTATTGCTGATAAAATATGAACAATTTAAATTACTTAAGAACCATACTCGGGTCTTGTTTGTTTTATTTCCGTGATACCGAATATAGTAACAAACCATATTTACTATCAAATATACACGTATATTTCTACAGTGGATGCTGTTCTTCCATAGAGTCCGAAAAGAAACCAATTTAAGATAGATGTATAAGAAGTGCACACATAACCGAAACAATATACTAACAGAAAACGACATCATCATCAACAACAACAACAACAACGAAAACAACAACAACAACAACAACATCTTATGTGTACTGTATTTTCATCATTGTTTCTGAAAAAAAATATTTGCAATCATAATTATATTCACGATAAGTCTGTCACTGTCTCTTAGCAGCCGATTACGACGGATTGGGCGAGAACAACTTTCTCCTGGTAATTCGCATTAACGCGGTTTCGTCGACCACACATACTTGGGGTATTTGAAGAGGGGGGGATTAACAGTTTGAAAGTACGTGACCTCATGGACTTGAGGTTAGTGATGAGATAGTGATTGCTATTGACCATGAACGACGGGCAACCGAGAGGTGTTGATGGCCACCCCTGGAGCAACATTTTGTTTCGCGTGCTGTTTTCCTAACAGTAGTTTTCATAAGTGAAACAAACAAGAGCTGAATGGTTTGATTTTGGGGGTCATTGATAAGGATAAAAGTAACTGAAAGAAAACCCAAACGCGCTTTGCTCTTCAAGAGATACCTAGTGTAAACGACGCAATAAGAAAGAGGATGCGATTTTGTTTCAAGGTAGAATAATGGGTTACACATGTATCTGAATAATGAGTTGATTGTATGAGAGAGGGAAACCTGTATTTTCTTCCATCTTTAAGTCTTTTGGGAGATGTTGGAAGAAGATCTATGTTCCTAACACCGTATTAGATGCATAGGGAAACATCCCGGTTTGGGAAACGCCGAGGCGGGATGAAAACACGGTTTGTTTCAAGATGGGTGGTGAGAAACTTCTCCCGGGAGTACTCGGTGTATTCGTTGGTCCATGAAGCCCTACACATTTTGAGCGTGTCTTGAGACCGCGCCGAATTCACTTAAAGTGGATTTACACGTTTCTTAGCACTTGGCAGCACCTTGTGAGAATTAGGGTAATAGACAATTTTTGAGCTCGCCTTCGCTAGAATAATATCCGTTTGTCACTGTCACTGTTTTCATATTAGAAAAAAAG
Organism: Eucidaris tribuloides; assembly: GCA_001188425.1. Lineage (NCBI taxonomy): Eukaryota > Metazoa > Echinodermata > Echinoidea > Cidaroida > Cidaridae > Eucidaris > Eucidaris tribuloides. The sequence continues at coordinate 145,991 of JZLH01S0628797.1, read as the reverse complement.
GCTTATGCATTCACAATGATGTCTAAAATCACATGGCGTCAAAAACAAACCTGTGTGATGTATCACCATGGCAGCGGGAATGCTTTTTACTTGGGAGAAAATCTGAACATAGTTTAATGTTTCAACAGATAAGATAACAAATGGTAACAATTCAATTTGGGCAAACTTTGAAGCAACATTCTTTAGCTAAAGATATTACTGACGGCACCAGTTTTTGTTTCAGCCTCCGGGGGTATTATCATTTGATTTTTACATAATTTACCACTTGATAATTGAACATTAGCTGATAGATCGTTATCTGAGGCATTTCTATCGCCCCCTCAAGTGTAATTAAGATTCTGGATGACGATATACGCTCGGTTTTGGTGCAGGTGGAGAGAATCCAAACTTGCCTCACTCGTCCAGCCTGAGTGGAGGCAAAATATGGGACATAAATTCTTAAGTTATGATAAACGCGATTGTAATGCTCGCAGAGGAATCGTTAAGATATTGTTCTGATAGCATGGGGTAAAACCTTAACTGCTTTTATTTGGTTGAGGCCCGAGAAATCAGACAGCTGACCATGCAGCATTGACAGACTTAAGGAGAACAGTAATTGTTCCTCATACCGACCTGGGCTTGTATTCGACATGATGTAATTTTCCGTATAAAACAAACCAATCCAAACTATCGTGCATAAATTGCAATAAAGACGAACATATATAATTTCAATTTCGTTGAAACCTGGAGAATGACAGCCTTCCAAGTTCACGTCCTGAAAGCTGACATCGTCAAACAGGTGTCTAAATCACTGAATGTAGTTCGTTTTAAGGGAATTGTACCGCCTCTTGTACACTTCCGAAAATCCAACAAAACCCGACCCAATCCTGTCTGGCTCAAATTGGACCTAACGTCCAAATGAAGTATGACAAATAAGCCTGTATAAGAAGTCAGCGATGATACGGCCAACCTGCTCCGTTCTTCTCCCTCTCTCGACTCGAGGTTCAGGCGTAGATATGACAGCTGCTTCGTCTCAAAATATGGAATTGAGGCATTTGTAGGCGAGTTAAGGAGTTAGATCCGCGCCTATGTGCCTATCTTTCATTATTCGCCGGGGAAAACGGAGTGTGTTTATACCCCAATTCGCCCGCCGATGATTGAAAACAGCGGCATGGTATATTATTTGCCTTTTGTCATTGGCGCGAAAAAGGAAAGATGCTTTCAAAATGTATTACACGCATTCGTAATCGTAGTACTTATCTGACAAACTGGTCATTAACTTTCTAAGCGATATCTTAAATGATATTCCCCTGTACTAATCATTAGTGACTGTTAAATGAAATCGTCGCCTGCTTGATGTTTAGAAACTGAGTTAAGGTATAAAGAAGTTAAGCGAAGTAAACTCTATTTAAACACATTCAGAGCACGAAACGAACGTGTTGATCATGTTGATGAAAATATCATTCGCAATGATTGTATTTAACTTTGTCTACCAGCATGGATATCAAAACCTGGGTCAACCAAATGTACAATCGACAAACCAACAACACGGATGTAAATGACATTGATCTTTCCCCATCTGTATTAAAAAGACGTATCCAACCATTACCCGTGTGTTAAGTGACAATGGGGCTACTCAACAAGCACTCAAGTCAGTCGTTAAGGTTTTCTTGAGATAATTTCAAGTAACAACACCATTTGATTTGAAGTCGGGTCCGATATGAACTTGAGGGGATATTGTGTCTTAACGTGTTTTAACATGATTAAGGAAGAAGAAATAAAACTGAGAGTTAAAGTGAAGAAAAATACGAATGCAAGTGACAAAATAACATCAACCGTTACAAAATGAAATGTATTGATGTTTACTCCTTTTGACAAGTTCATCATATTAATGTTGCCGGTCTTTCAAGTTTGAAATATGTATACAATATCTTTATCGATCAATATCACACTGTTAAAGAGTTTAGTGGAAGAAAGGAAATCAAACATCATTTCTCAGTGATTGCATCCCTCGAGGCATCTTAGTGGTTGAGAAGTACTTCAAATACTTCAGAAAAAAGTCGCCTGACTCCGCTGAACTTGCAAAACGGCGGCTGACAAAACATTTGCTCGATATTTTATAAATAGTCTCGGCCTGGTTTTATCAGGAGTATTGCCGAGGGGATCGGAAAGGTGTTGCAGAGGTCCGCCGAAGCCTGCGGGGCAGGTGCAGCGAAGTTTTGGGGTCTGCCCAATTGCACGTATTGTTTTTATCAAAAGGAAAAATGGAACTATTTACCAGTTTCGGGTCACCTTAAGCTTGTATCAATATTAATATAAATATGAAAAATTCAAAAAAAAGTATTATATACTGGAAATTGTAATTGAATATCCAGTTGTATCTTTATATTTCCGTCAGATTTGGTTTCCTGTGTATTTTGTGAAGTGAGCAAGCTGGTGGCAAAATGGATATAGCCGACTTTGGTATTTAGCATTTCGTAAGCACCTACAGGAAAACAAATTCTAGCAAATAAAAACATGAATCTGTGTCTATAAAGAACCTCATACATTATTCTTCCCGGCCAAACTACAGTGAACTAGGAAAGCATGTAACCAGCGTGTACCATTATTTTTTACTGAATTTGCAGATTTATATTTGGAAGAGCGTTGACTTTCTGGCGTTTCTTCCTGAAGATTTCCATGACTTGCGTGTATTTGCAGAGGAAATCATTGTTATCTTTGAGGTGACATTACTCCGTCACGTTAAGACGTCACTGCAACAGGTGCGTCATCCTATGGGCCTGTTTTCTGGTTGCGTTTTGTTTTTGGTCTCTAAACAAAACCGCAGACGGTACGGTGTGAGTCAAAAGAAGGAAACCCAGATCGATTTAATCCGCAAAGTCCTCCAAATAATTAAAGACATAATAGACTCTACGAACATGCAGAGATGATAACAATAAATCATTTTACACTCATGTGGTGTATTCTCATTCATAACTTTTGCTTAGCGGGGTAATGTTCAGCAATCAATTTATAAAACATGTCAGAATTGCTTTTTGTCTAAGTTGTAGTTGTACAGTGAATATTAAGCGCGTCGTGTCAATGTCATCATTACCACCAAACTACAATCAACTTGTACACAATTAATTTAGGCAGGTTTTAGCAGAATCAATTGGCAGAAGGCAGTCAACCGTGACGGAATATGAATGACGCAAACCATATCAAATAAAAAGCTAATATCAGCTTCATTAAATCTTTTAGATTAGAATAAATTGGGCTTCAAATCTCGACTCACCTGCCTCCTTCTTGCTGCACACTGTAAGTTTGTTTGAATGCATTGTGGGATTATTCTTCGATTCACAACTGTATCAGGATAGGAGCAAGTAGGTTTCTCGCTGAATGATTACCGCGTTCCGCTGGCGAACCCTTCATAAATGAACCAAAGAAACTATTACCGATATGCCAGATGAATTGTCTGGTTTCCAATGTGACGCCGGTTGATACACGCCTGGATGAACGCCAACTTTCAGGGTCTATAAGTAGGTGGTATTGTACCGTTCAAGTTTGGTTTTGCCTCTCTCAGATTTGGAACGGTTTGTTCAACGAGATACTTTGGCTTGAAAGACACAAATCACTTTGATTGTTCGCATGGAGTTGATTGCGGTGTCACAATGAAGTCATGGCGTTCTTGGCAAGTGATGTATAACGACTCGGATATCCGTGATACGGTATCACAACTCCGTGTAGCCTAGGTGTTTGGATATATTTTTTTTTTGGGGGGGGGGGGGGTGAAAGCGGCGAGAAAAATGAAGTCAAATTGTGTATTTGAATGGTGCGTCTTGATTATCACACCCAGCTGGAACGGTAATTGGGAATGGCTTTGTTTTGTCAGCCGGAGAACAAGGACAGAACACAAGGGAGATGTCACGATCCCATCGCACTTTCATTTTGTTTAAACACACACGCCGCCGCGTGTATAGCATGCAGTAATGAAACACAACACATTAATAAGTGCGCGGACTGTTGGCGCCTGATGGCAACTCGGCGTATAAATTGGGTTTGGAGGGCTGAAATGTAGGGCGGAACTGGAAAGAATGAATCAGCGCATGAAGTTCGGCAGAGTTGAATCGCGTGGGGTGCGCTGTTTACAGTTAGACCACTTCTCCACTCTGATAAGTTCGTGAGAAATTTCAGATGTTCTGTTTTTACACGCTCATTCGCTTCGAGTTTTGTAGAGCATCAAATAACCGTTTTTGCACTTTGCCAATGAAAGATGTAATTTACCGAGCAACTTTTCTGTGGAAATCCTTACGTCTGCAGTCTGTCTAAAGAATTAAAACAACGATGTTTGGGGTCAATACGCAGTAGATTGATAGTTACCCTTTGACATTTTCGTCCTATAGTAAAACAGCTACAAGAAATTTATCACACCCAAATAATAGATTCACTGCCTTTTGTCTGTTCCTACCTTTATTGTTAATACTATTAACGCAAATAAGTTCGTATTATATCGCTTGGATCAACAACTCTTCTTATCTGAAAGTGGAGCAATAAAATCTTCGGTAGCACTGAACTGTTGTATAATGCTATTTCTAATTTTCTATAATACTAATTTTTCTCACGGTAATTTGGCATTGACGATGCGTATCATCTCTCTTATTTTTTGCATTTTTTTTATCTTTGTCGGATAAGGTCCGTTGAAGAATGGGCATACCTGATCGCAAACACGTTCTGTCTCACATCAGATGCCCGGATATTACTTGCAAAGATGAGGGAAGAGCCGCGATTCGACCGCGGAGAAATGCTGCAAGACATGTCGCAATGCCAGAAGGTAAGTAGCCGACCGATGGATGGGATGATGATGGTGATGGTGATGAATGAGATGATGATGATGATGATGAATGATGATACTGACTGTGACGATTGGTGACGATGATGAGGATGACGATGGTGGGACGATGAATACGATGGTGATGTGCATGGTGATGGTGGTGATGATGATGAATGCATCGATGATACTGATGTGACGATGCGTGACGATGATGAGATGACGATGGTGACGAGATGACGATGGTAATCGCTGATGGTGATGGTGGATGATGATACTGGATGTGCGATGATGGCGGAGATGTTGAGATGACTGATGATGATAGTAATAATGACGTATGACGGCTGATTATGATGATGATGGTGTGAGGAATGATGAATGATGTTATGGTAGTGATTGTTATTGTTGACGTGGCAATGACGATAGTGATAAGTGATGGTGATGCTGAGAGATGACGGTGTTGATGATGTAGTCTGATGTGATATTGAGGATTACGATTGTTGATAGACGATGGTGACGAATGATGAGGATGAAGAATAGTAATGTCGACGAAATGAATGGTGATGGTGGTGATGATGATAGTGACGTAATGCTGATGACGATGGCTGATGAAGAATGTTGATTGATGATGACAGTCGGTGGTGGTTAATCGGTAGTTGGTGGTTATTTTGATGTGGTGGTGGTAAAAAGATGGTTGTTGATGAAATGGGCGATTGATGAGAAATATAGAAGAACGGCGTATGGGGAGATACAAAGAACAACAGACGGGTATGAAAAATCGGTAGTTTAGGAGCATGACAAGCCAAATAGGATGACGAAGTTTCATGAATTACGGACTGCAATTTTACTTTTGACCTTTTAACGCTCTATGACCTTAACCTGTCGAACAATATAATGTGACAAGATAACAAATCTTTCGATACCCCAAAAGTCATTACGCGCGCTATTAATGGGTCAATAGTTTGTCTGTGATAGCATCATTTGTCAACGGAAGTGTAATTCGATATACCATGATATAAAGGCCAGTCTGCCTATCAATTTCAGTAATATAACTTATTATTTGTCGTGAAATTATTTTGATTTAGTCGAAACGGAAAAGGAGACTGGACGGCGCAAGCTTCTACGGTGAACAGCCCAACAGCTATTACCCCGGATGATACTGCGTCCACCGAGAAGGGACCGAAGATGTGCCAGGGAGAAGTACGTCACTTCCGGTTTTATCGTGACTTCCGGTTTTTGTTGCGAAGCCTAAATCAAGCCATCAACTATCCGGCAGAGCAAATAATGCATCAACAATAAAAAAAATACTGAAAGTTATCAAGCTGGAAGTATGTAACAAGTTTAGTCCTATTTCGTACTTAATTGAAGTTTGTTCTCGCTGTTTCATCTTAATGTTTGTTTTTGGTGTTATTTTCAGGCTCTTCGGGTCATTGATTGCGGGCCGTCTTGTGTCTGTAGACAACTCAGCGCTATTCGCTCGCGTTCTTTTGCACATATTGAATGCGAAATCCTCACTTTACGATATATTATACAAGGTAAGTCCTGTTTACGGTTTGACGTGATACATGCTACATTTTACACCAATTTACGCATTAAGATTGTTTCAATAGGTGCCTCGTAATATCCGAATCAAAAAAAACAAATTGTAATTAAGTGATTAAGAAAGCAATTACGCTTTTGATGTTTCGAAATATATATAGAAGTTAATTATGATTATTATAACTTGTTTGGGCATTATAATTTCTCTTATGCTGTTGAATTGAAATTATTTATGCTGTTTCGCCGTGTCAATTTTGTTTTCACAGATATTACTTTATGTTTGCAATAAATAAATAAACATGAATGAAACGAATGGAATTAAAAGACGTAGACGATTTCAAAGAAAACGTTAAAAAATCTTAGAAGATATCTGCCATAACGCTTCTATGTAGTTAATAAGCCATTGACCTGCAAATTGTAATTATCCCTTACCAGATCAAGCATACATTAGCATACGTATGAAAATGATGCAATCAGTCTCTTACGTCCTCTGAGCCTAGTCCTGTGAACATATTACTTTTATGTTTTGGGTTATTTTAATGCCTATTGGTAATATTCATAGTCTGTTGGGATTGTGTGGTTTATTGTTTATTTCGTTTCCTTCACTAAAGCACGGTTAAGCGCACCGACAGAAGTCGTGTTTACTGCGGCGTTTTTGAAACCGACGCACACGTACATACCGTTAGGAGATGCTTCTTCAAATATGGTAAGGACGTGTGTATTTTATTTAACACCAATTGCAGACTGATTTATTTCAATATTAACCATGCCATTCTGCCATAGACCCTACGCCCTAGATATCTTGTTGTTGGTCTCGCAGGCGAGTCGTTGGAGATAGATGTAAAAGCACACCACACTGCAAACACTGGGGCGTGGGGATTGTTGAAGTAAATACGCTTTGATGGTTCTCAAATATGAATACCGAGAATGGTGTTAGATTTTACATTTGGGTATTACTTAAGCACCAAAATGGGTTACTTTAAACAACCAAACGGGTTGTAGTTTAGCAGCCAAACCGAATAGCTTTCTATCACCAAAACTATTTATCTTAAGACAACAAGATGTCTAAAGTTTAACACGCTTCTGTAGCTAAT
>JZLH01S0628797.1:118778-136749 GCA_001188425.1 Eucidaris tribuloides | reverse complement strand
TTTCACCTTAAGTTGTATCAATATTATATAAATATGAAAAATTCAAAAAAGTATTATATACTGGAAATTGTAATTGGAATATCCAGTTGTATCTTTATATTTCCGTCAGTATTTGGTTTCCTGTAGTATTTTGTGAAGTGAGCAAGCTGGTGGCAAAATGGATATAGCCCTTTGGTAAATTATTTAGCATTTCGTAAGCACCTACAGGAAAACAAATTCTAGCAAATAAAAACATGAATCTGTGTTCTATAAGAAACCTCATACATTATTTCTTCCCGGCCAAACTACAGTGAACTAGGAAAGCATGTACAGCGTGTACCATTATTTTTCTGATTTGCAGATTTATATTTGGAAGAGCGTTGACTTTCTTGCGTTCTTCTGAAGATTTCCATGACTTGCGTGTATTTGCAGAGGAAATCATTGGTTATCTTTGAGGTGACATTACTCGGTCACGTTTAAGACGTCACTGCAACAGGTGCGTCATCCTATGGGCTGTTTTCTGGTTGCGTTTGCTTTTGGTCTCTAAACAAAACCCAGACGGTACGGTGTGAGTCAAAAGAAGGAAACCCAGATCGATTTAATCCCAAAGCCCTCCAAATAATTAAAGACATAATACGAACATCAGAGAATGATAACATAATCATTTTACACTCATGTGGTGTATTCTTCATTCATATTTGCTTGCGGGTAACTGTTCAGCAATCAATTTTATAAAACATGTCAAAATTGCCTTTGTCTAAGTTTGTAGTTTACAGTGATATTAAGCGCTCTTGTCAATGTCATCATTCAACACAAACTACATCAACTTGTACACAATTAATTTTAGCATGTTTTACAGAATCAATTGCAGAGCAGTCAACCGTGACGGAATATGAATGACCAACATATCAAATAAAAGTAAAATGATGATGTTATCATCCCCCGATATCAGCTTCATTATATCTTTGTTAGATTTAGAAATAATTGGGTTTAAATCTCGACTCCCTCTCTTCTTGCTCACACTGTAGAGTTTGTTTGAATGCATTGTGGGATTTCTCGATTCCAACTGTCAGGATAGGAGCAAGTGTTTCTCCCTGAATGATTTACCCGCGTTCCGCTGCGACCCTTCCATATGAACCATAGAAATATTACCGATATGCCAGATGATTTCTGGTTTCCAATGGACCCGGTTGACACGCCTGGATGAACGCCAACTTTAGGGTCTATAAGTAGGTGGTATTTACCGCTTCATTTGGTTTGCCTCTCTCAGATTTGGAACGGTTTTGTTCAAGAGATACTTTGGCTTGAAAGACACAAATCACTTTGTATTGTTCGCTGGAGTTGATGCGGTGTCACATGAAGTTCATGGCGTTCTCGGGCAGTGATGTATAACGACTCGGATATCACGTGATACGGTATCACAACTCCGTTGTAGCTGGTGTTGGATATATTTTTTTTTGGGGGGGGGGTGAAAGGGGGCGAGAAAAATGATCAAATTGGTATTTGAATGGTGCGTCTTGATTATCACACGCAGCTGGGAACGGTAATTGTGGAATGCTTTGTTTGTAGCCTGAGAACAAGACAGAAACATAGGGAGATGTCCACGATCCCATCGCACTTTCATTTTGTTTAAACACACACCCCGCCGCGTGTATGCATGCAGTAATGAACCACAAACACATTAATAAGTGCGCGGGACTGTTGGGCAGCCTTGATGCCAACTCGGCGTTGAAATTGGGTTTGGAGGCTGAATGTAGGGCGGAACTGGAGAATGAATCAGCGCATGAAGGTTCGCAGAGTTGAATCGCGTGGGTCGGCTGTTACATTAGACCACTTCTCACTCTGATAAGTTCGTGAGAAATTTCAGATGTCTGTTGTTACACGCTCATTCGCTCGAGTTTGTAGAGCATCAAATAAACGTTTTGCACTTTGCCATGAAAGATGTAATTTACGCACCTTTTCTGTGGAAATCCTTCTGTCTGCAGCTGTCTAAAGAATTAAACAGATTTGGGTCAATACGCGTAGATTGATGTTACCCTTTTGACATTTCAGTCCTATTGTAAAACACTACAAGAAATTTATCACACAAATAATAATCACTGTTTTGTCTTGTTCCTTACTTTATTGTTAATAGCTATTAACCAATAAGTCGTATTATACGCTTGATCAACACTCTTCTTATCTGAAAGTGGAGCATAAAATCTTCGGTACACTGAACTGTGATAATCTATTTCTAATTTTCTATAATACTAATTTTTCTCACGGTTAATTTGCAGACGATCGTACATCTCTCTTTATTTTTTGCATTTTTTTTTATCTTTGTCGATAGGTCGTTGAAGATGGCATCCTGATCGGCAAAACGTTCTGTCTCAACATCAGATGCCCGGATATTACTTGCAAAGATGGGGAAGAGCCGTCGATTCGACCCGGAGAATGCTGCAAGACATGTCCATCTCAAGGTAAGGTACCGACCGAGGATGGGATGATGATGGTGATGGTGAGATGATGATGATGATGATGATGATGATGATGATGATGATGATGATGATGATGATGATGATGATGATGATGATGATGATGATGATGATGATGATGATGATGATGATACTGATGTGACGATGGTGACGATGATGAGGATGACGATGGTGGTGACGATGATGACGATGGTGATGTGATGGTGATGGTGGTGATGATGATGATGATGATGATACTGATGTGACGATGGTGACGATGATGAGGATGACGATGGTGACGATGATGACGATGGTAATGTGATGGTGATGGTGATGATGATACTGATGTGAAGATGGTGACGATGATGGCGGAGATGGTGATGACGATGATGATGATAGTAATAATGACTATGACGCTTTGATGATGATGGTGGTGATGATGATGATGATTATGGTAGTGATTGTTATTTTGATGGTGGCATTGACGATAGTGATAGTGATGGTGATGATGAAGATGACGGTGTTGACGATGGTAGTCATGATGATGATGAGGATTACGATGTTGATGACGATGTTGACGATGATGAGGATGACGATAGTAGTGACGAAGATGTTTTGACGGTGGCATTGACGATAGTGATAGTGATGGTGATGATGAAGATGACGGTGTTGACGATGGTAGTCATGATGATGATGATGAGGATTACGATGTTGATGACGATGTTGACGATGATGAGGATGACGATAGTAGTGACGAAGATGATGGTGATGGTGGTGATGATGATAGTGATAATGCTGATGACGATGGTGATGAAGATGTTGATGATGATGACGGTGGTGGTGGTTATGGTAGTGGTGGTTATTTTGATGGTGGTGGTGGTAATAACGATGGTGTTGATGAAATGGCGATGATGAGAAAATATAAGAACGGCTTACGGGAGATAAAAGAACACAGAGGGTATGAAAAACCGTAGTTAGGAGCATGACAAGAAATAGGATGACGAGTTTCATGAATTACGGATCTCAATTTTAAACTTTTGACCTTTTAACCTCTATGACCTTAAACCTGTCGAACAATATAATGTGACAAGATAACAAATCTTTTCGATACCCCCAAAAGTCATTACGCCTATTATGGGTCAATAGTTTGTCTTGATATCATTTGTCAACGGAAGTGTGATTCGATATACATGATATAGGCAGTCTGCCTATCAATTTCAGTAATATACTTATTATTTGTCGTGAAATTATTTTGATTTTTAGTCGAAACGGAAAAGGAGACGGACGGCGCAGCTTCTACGGTGAAACCCAACAGCTACCCGGATGATACTGCGTCCACCGAAGGGACCGAAGATGTTGCCCAGGGAGAAGGTACGTCACTTCCGGTTTTATCGTGACTTCCGGTTTTGTTGCGAAACCTAAATCAACTCATCAACTATCGCAGAGCAATATCATCAAAATAAAAAAAAATACTGAAGTTATCAACTGGAATAATGTAACAAGTTTCCTGTCCATTTCGTACTTAATTAATTTTAGTTCCTCCTGTTTTATCTTAATGTTTGTTTTTGGTGTTATTTTCAGCCTTCGTGTCATTGATGTCGGGCCGTCTTGTGTCTGTAGACACTCACGCTATCGCTCGCGGTTCTTTTGCACTATTGAATGACAATCTTCACTTTACGATATATTATACAAGGTAAGTCTGTTAGGTTTGACGTGATATGCTAATTTTACACCAATTTACCATTACAAGATTGTTCAAAGGTCCTCGTATATCCCAATCAAAAATAAACAAATTTAATTAAGTGATAAGAAAGCAATTACGTATTGATGTTTCGAATATATATAAATGTAATTATGATTATTATAACTTGTTTGCATTATATTTCTCATGCTGTTAATTGAAATTATGTTATGCTTTTCCGCGTGTCATTTTGTTTCACAGATTTACTTTATGTTTGGAAATAAAAATAAACATGAAATGAAACGAAATGAATTAAAAGACGTAGACGATTTCAAAAACGTTAAAAATCTTAGAAGATATCTCATAACGCTTTATGTATTTAATAACCATTTGATGCAAATTGTATTTATCCTTACCAGATCAACATACATTACATACGTATGAAAATGATCAATCAGTCTTACGTACTCTGAGCTAGTCTGTGAACCATATTACTTTTATGTTTTGGTTATTTTAATCCTATTGGTAATATTCATAGTCTGTTGATTGTGTGTTTATTGTTTATTTCTTTCCTTCACTGAAACAGGTTAAGCGCACCGACAGAAGTCGTGTTTACTGGCGTTTTGAACACGACGCTACACGTACATACCGTAGGAGATGCTTCTTCAAATATGGTAAGAGACGTGTGTTTTTATTTAACCCATTGCAGACGATTTGATTTCAATATAACATGCATTCTCCATAGACCCTAGCCCTAGATATCTTGTTGTTGGTCTCCAGCGATCGTTGTAAGATAGATGTAAAAGCACCACACTGCAAACACTGGGGTGTTGAAGTAAATACCTTTGATGTTTCTCAATATGAATACCAGAGATGGTGTTAGATTTTACATTTTGGGTATTACTTTAACACCAAATGGGTTACTTTAACACCAAACGGGTTTATTTAGCACCAAACGAATTACTTCTATCACCAAAACTATTATCTTAAACACAAAATGTCTTAAAAGTTAACACCATTCTGGTAGCTATTCTGTGCAACACCCCGGGTTTTAAATTGAATACCATAGTTTCTGCACTGTCCAGAAATAACATATATATAGGCCTATTTGTGTGGAAGATGAATAACCCCTTATATAATGTTATACAATGCTGCTTAAATATTTTAACAACAGTTTCATTCTGTCACTCCAACAACTATTGTTTAAACTATTGAACAATCATGGTCCTGGAATCTGTTTTAAACAATTTTTCTTTAGAAGACGCTGTTCAAATTTTGGGAAATATTCTTTCAAATATAACAGACAGATTATTTTTAGCAATATTGTTTAGAAGACGCTGTTCAAATTTTGAGAAGATAACAGACAGATTCCACAACCATGGTTGTTTAGCAATTTGAACTATAGAGTGACAGGTTTAAACAGCGTTGATTACAAATTTCAAACAGTGTTATAGAACTACTAACGCTCGAATACTTCATTACAAGAGTTTATTACAGGTGTTTTTTTTATATTTTATCGTAACAGGTGTGCGGAGAGTGGAAGAACGTACCGCAAATCGTGTCACGTGACCTGCGCAATAGAAATTTATTCGTCTCACTGATCACGAGATCGCACGAACGCGGCGAGGTCAGAGGTCGAATTATTCCTCACCGGGCGTTAGCAGCAGGTGAGAGGGGCGATAAGGAGTGTCCCATTTATTTCCCAGACAAATATTGAATTTTGTTCAATGACGATACCATTTCTTTAAATTTTATTAAGCACCCGTCCGTTTTGCGTGGAACCTTGCGATATGAATATTGCTAAGCGATCAGACTCGATGCACTTGACGTTAACCGACGGAATGAAATGTTGTAAATTTAATTTGTTGTGCTTACTTGCTCCGTGTATTGCCTATTCACCTGTATACATCACTGATAAAATGACTTGGCGATTTCGTAAGATTACGAATGTAAAATCTGCTAAATCATATACAATGTTCAATTCAGTAAATGTTAGAATGCAATAAAGAGGTTCGGCTGTGGTTTTTAATAAGATTATATTATTCATACCGATGTCTGTTTAAAATAGACTGTGAATAATATCCATGACGAAAGTTGAAAGTGTTTTGATTTTTTTGAATGATTAGTCAGCAGTTTAAGCCAAAGGTAATTTTTATATATTTTTATTTTAATTTTGAAAGGAAAGATGCAAAACGAATGTGACAAAATATGACGAAATGAAAACGCTAACTTCCGAATTTATGAATACATGTACAATCAATCATTTCGCGACGAAATAAGATACAAGTAATTTCATAGAAATTTTATATAGTATATTTTTATGTATATTGTTCTGTTTGAGCAATTTGTGAAAATGTTGAATAAAATAAATCAAATCAAAATTCAAATCAAATATTCCTCATCTCTGATAATATCAACATTTTCGCGATGGTTATAGATAAGTAACAAAGAATACATTCAAACGTAATTTATTTTAGCGGAATTTTTTAATGTTTCCCAACATTTAATGGTGTGATTACTTGTCTGTGAATAGTAAAATATGGTATTTTATAATTTCATTGTCAGATTGCTCTTGAACAATTCATTGTTTTATTTATACATATTCATCATCTCTAAATTCGTGAATATCGTAGAATCTTTCAGCGTTTTGTTGACGCCCAAGAGACGGAATGGACCGGTGAATCCACACCTTGGTAAAGGAGGAGTTGTAATGATGTCTGCCACCAAAAACGGCAACACGATGAACTTTGCCGCCCTCTTAGACGGCTTGGTGGAATCGCCAGGTAAGTGACGGATTGACGTCCTGACGTTTTATTAATTGGCACAAATTCACCAATTGTTGTTTATTACATGCATTTATTATTAGTTTTGACTTATGCTTAATAGCTTTGAACTATAGACGATTAGGAGTGAATGATTGTAGTAACCTTCTACAATAATGACAGCAGTCCATTTATCATGTCGCAAATTAATTCACCTTCACACTATTTTAGAATTTTGGTAACTTACTGTTCTACTGTTTATAAATTAGAGAGAATGTAAGAGAGCCCCCCCCCCCCTCCACCCATAAATAAAAGAAAAAAGAAAAAGACGATTAGCACGTTTTTCTTACAGGAGTCATGTACCAAGAAGTTTGCACCGTTGTAAAATTTGACACTTTGTGGACTTGTACCAATACACGAACGTTGCCAGTGTTTCCCAGTTGAAAACGGCAAGGGTTTCAACTCTACACACTTAAAAGGAATAGGGTGCTAATGCCAAAGTTTATAGAGTGTTAAACGATATTTTTCTTTTCAATAGGTTAGAGTTAATGTGCTCATTCTCGACGGATGGTGTGATCCCCATTTTTTCACAAAATAATTGCTTTACTTTTCTGTATTTTGTCACAGAGAGAGCCGAAGAGATCACCGTAGTTGTTGAAATTGTCAAAAGGAACGATGTCTTGAAACGAGTCGAAACGGTGGTAGGACGAGAGGTATGTATCATGATTATATCCATTTACTCTCGGCTCTATGTTTAGTATTAACAATACAGGGTGTAGAATTTATACTTAATGATGTTGAATGTGGAACTCCCATGTCGTTATTTTAACACAGGAGGAAAACGAAAGATATTGCAAAAGTAAACAACAAACAAAAACGTAACTACGCCCAAACAGTGGAGCAATAGAAAAAAAATGACACAAACATAATTATTTGATCAATTAATTTTGGGGTAACGGGTTTTAGAGGGTTTTAGAAAGGCTGTTGTTCCGCAAAACACAAAAGTTCTGCGCTTGTTATATTCTCATATAAATTATTTTGCAGTATTCGTAGAAACAATGATTTCGGTTGTATAGTTATCTATACATATAAATTCTTATATATATTATTTTACAGTGTTCATAGAAATAATGATTTTGGTTGTATGATCGTTATCTACACATACACCTTTGATGCTTCATACAGAATACGATTCTCCATTCGGATAATGGTCGAACTGACATTACGCGATTGTTTGAACGAAAAAATGATCATGCACAATCTTTTGTTATCTCTCCGATAAAGGATCTCGATATCGTAGACGCCATTAACCGTCTTCCGGGCACGATCAAAAAGTTGTTAACGAGGGGACAGCTGAGCCTGAGAATAACTGTCCTAGGTTCTGAGCAGACTGGGATGTTAACTGGTGACATTACTCCACTTCGCACGTGTAACAGTAAGTATTGTCTCATAATTTTTAAAAGTGTCCCCGTTTGTGTTATTGTATTGCTGTGTTACCATATACATCGTCATAAATAAAGCCGAAATAGATACACTGAATGCATTTCGTTTTGTTCTTTTTGTGTGTTTATGTCCATACTTTTTTTTTCTTTTCTTGGTCTTTTTTCTTGAAATGTTTCTTGTTTTTGTTTGTTTCGACTGCCACTTGTTTGTTCTAATTTGATCTTCTTTTTCCCCTTTTCCTTATTACCTGCCACTTTCTTCTTCTTCTTCTTCTTCTTCTTCTTCCAATCCTCCACTTACTCCTCCTCCTTCCTCCCCTTTTCCTCCTCTTCCTCCTCCTCTTCTTCTTCTTCTTCTTCGTCGTCTTCTTTTCCATCCCCTTCCTTGTATGTTTCATTTCCTTCATCTTCTCATCCTTCCACTTAAAAACAAAAATACTGTCATGCATTATAGTTACTAAGAGAGTACACTTTTCAATAAAATCAACATCATTTACAGTTCTTCCTCCTTCTCTTCTTCCTCTTTTCTCCAGTCATTCATGCGGTCCTTTCCGGTAGCCAAGCACTCGTCAGGCCCCGCACAACGGGCGCCAGTGGTTCCGCAGTCTTTACTATTGAGGATGATGGTACAATCAACTACCAGGTAATAAGTTCTTCAGTGCTCCGTAAAAAAAATCTTTTTAATTATCACTTGAATAAATTGATAACATTTAATCACAAATCTTTATTTCTATATATGCAACACTCATTTTTTGTTTTAACAAAATATATTTCTTGTATCAGATACAATACAAGAAACACACTTCGTTCAGAAAATATTCTGTGCTCTCTTGTCGTAAAATTGTATTGCAGATGCTTTCATATACATTTAGATTTCTGGCGTTTAATCCTCATATTACGATTCGGTTTTAACGCATCTACTGATTGTTACCGACCTTCAAGGAATTTTCTTCTTGTGAGATTTAAAATCATAACTCAGAATAAACCGATCAAATCAAATCTAATCAAAATCTAATCGTTCTTTCTTTTTGCTAATAAGGTACGCTTGACTGGTGTACAAACTGAGGTGGTGTCCCTCACGATCGAAATGGAATCGAAGAATCCGAACAAGAGACGAATCGTAGCCGACATCTTCCGAAATTACAGAGATGGACAGGTAAGAAGAAGTGGCTGACTTCAATATGTAGGCCATTATGAAGGAGCAGAATCCAAACTGAAGCTTTCGACCACGTGGAGCAAACTTAATCATCTTTCATAGGCCCAAAGTGTAGTGGCAGTTTACACAACTCAGTTTACAATAAATACATTATATTATGACTTTTTAGTGTTCGGCACATGGAAAACTCATTTGAGGATGTTAAGTACTTATCACCGTCTTTCTTAATATAGTGTAGTCTTTATGTTCCAAATATCACGTGTAGGGTCTACTTCATTATAAACCCTGGCATTTTCCTGATTTACAGCTTGTCTGAGACAGAGTGGGTCCACGATTCGCTCTATTCAGTCGGCGGAATTCCAGTACCGAAAAGAAAAACCTGTTTTATTCGCAATTTCCATTCATAATTTGCAACTAAGATTTGTTTGTTTGTTTTTTTGATTGATAGGCTGAAGGAAGGTGGTCACGCCCCAAGTCACGTGACGTCCAACTGTTCCTTCATGGCGATCTGTACGTTAACGTTGCGACAGAAGCGTTCATGACGTCAGAACTTCGCGGCCGTATCGTCCAGCTACCCTACCAGTCCCACATCCCACGAGTCGCAGGTGAGAATGACATATTTGTCAAGCGCTTTACCAACATACAGCAATAATGTAGGTGTTAAGATTAAAATTAACACCACTGGTGTTACTGGTGTTAATAGAGGACAACGCCCTCGGGTGTTGGAATTTCACCCAGGATATTGACTGCGACACTAACGAGCGGGAACATAATGCCCAAAGTGGTAAAACAGCAATGACATAAAATGTGACAATATTAATGGTAAATGTTAAGATAATCTAGAAAATTTAACACTGGTGTTTGTGGAGATGAAATTAAGCGAACAATTAGCCACTTAGAATGATATGTGGTTACACAATATACTTATCATATATTATTAACATGGACGAACGATTTCAAAATGGCTCCCTTTAAAATTTACCCCTCCCTCTCCCCCTCCCCTTCCCCTCCCCTCCCCTCCCCCACAGACATGCCAGTGCAGCTCTCCGGTGCCATGATGGACCCACCTCAAGAGACGGGCGCGGCGGGACACGCGTGGCTTGTACTCGACCAGTCATGCTCACTGCATTACGAGATCGCTGTGGTCGGCTTGAATAGTGCGCAGGACGACAGCATTGGTACGGACAGTCCGCCGAGCTCGACGCATTATTACGCCGAGATCGGCGAAATTGACAGTGAAGGAACTAACAACGTGAGGCTGGTGCTCAATGCATTCAGGGGCAACAGCGTAAGTTGTGCTTTGCAATTTACCTAAATAAAGATAATGTTTGAAGTTATTTAAAGGTTAGTGACATGATTGGGAACACTTGAAAATGCCTCAAGAACCAAATGAGTTGAAATATATACCAACTATATACTAGCAGGAGTGGATCTCCCACTTGGGAGGATTTGTCTGTAATTTGTTTGCTTAAGGAGAATCAATCATAAACATAGGAGTATCTTAATTTATCGTCGGGAACGATAAAATAAGCCTCTCTATAAGAGGCCAAACAGCAGTTCCCTGCTACCAGTGATATGACTATTTGTTTATTTAGAATGAAGTCAACGTTTAACTACAAATCACAGGAGAATCCTTGCATAGTTATCTTCGCCATTCTGAAGTAGTTTTCAGCCCCCAATTGAGGAACTTCCAATCATGTCTATTTACCTTAATATACTAAAACGTCGTTAATTTCACACTAGAAGAAGCAGATTTAAAGCATAGTCTATAGGTTGCATCGACGTCGGGACTGCAATTTTAAACCGAAAGCTCAAGTCAAAAAATTTTGATAATTTTTTACTATATATATCAGAACGGTATATACTTTGTAGTTAATCGTATAACAATTTTGCATACATACATTGGTAATGGACGGAAAAGCTGTGTAATGCCCCCTTCTATTTATGCTGGTTGAGTCATGGTTAGAGTCATAAAAGTAGAAGCAGTGTCATGATCTCTAGACGATGTATACATTATTATTTGCAACAAATATCATCCCTTTTTCGGTCCAGGCTCTCTGTGAACTGAAGACGTATATGCTGGTATCTTGTTTAGAGAGCATGGACGGAAGGCTACGCTTTATTCAATGCAGTACGCTTTAAGAACCATCGATGGCGAAATACGGGGACGTGGTAAGTTTTGTTGGTTGCTGACGTAGTTGAATCCATCTCCGCCTCTTCCCAGCGAAATGTTTAACACGGGTGCATTGAATACGCTTGTCCAACTTCATTGAAATCACCGTTGTACATGTATGTGTATGTACTGTATTCAGTAGTTATTTTGCGTAAAATGTGGCATCCCACAACAATTGGTTCATGATTGAAATCATGAATTAATATAGTTAAATATAACATATACTCAAAACGAAATAAAAGCCTAATAGGTAGCATTCTCACACTACTCATCATTATATCAAGCTGTTATTTTGTGGAAAGTGATTGTCAAATGTTTATCCGATGAACACCTTAATTATCTTACACCTATATTGCGCTCAGACTTTTCAGAAAGAAGAGAATGCTAATTTCAACCTACTAGAACTAGTCAGACGCAATTCCTCCAAACTTATATACTATTGGGATCGTATCACCAAATGACCATCACTTTTCCTCCATAATTATAATTGTTCTCGTAGTCTTTTCTAAGCAGTTGTTCTATTTTATCCAAGCACCTGCCTATCACGTGGTCGCCCGATAGCAACAACACGTGCCCGTCACACTCCCGCAGGCGATCATTCAGCGTCGACGGGCCGACCTCTAACTCCTGCTCTTCGAGGGTCGTTACCAGCGGCTACTCCAGCTGTCTCCAGACTTGCGACATACACGTGTACAAACGTCTACACTGCAAGTAAGTGCGTCCATATTTGAAATGTAAATCCTCGCTGCCAAATAAACAAACAAACAAACAACAACAACACAATGTGTCGCCACGGGTTTACATATGAAGAGGTGAGCACAATGTAGCACATGTGATTGTTCATTCACAGTGACATCTGATCATCTGTGTCAAAGAGGTCAAACACTGTGTATTTCTGGCCATTGTGTGGATTTGGGTGCATTTCACAGAGGACAGCTGAAACACGGTGAACACATACTGTGGCCAACAATACTACATGTTATGGATCCTTCCAGCAGTGATATCATTCTCATTCATTTATGACGGTACGATCGTGTGATAGTGACTATAATTCTTTGCCTCACGCCTGAGAGAATGGTTTCAACATTCCTGTTTTCATCCATTTTCAGCAAGGCGATTTATCCACATTGTCTGCTCTGTATGCACCTGTTAGTCTGAAAATAGTACCTAGTGAAAACTGGATATATGAGGGCTTTTAAATCAGCTAATCCGCCATCAATATCTTTTTTCAACAGAAACCTCGTTCATTAAGCGAATCCAGTTGTATGTCCAGTCCTACGTGTGAGAATCTTCCGGTTTACCTTTCCAGGGGGAATGTGTGCTACTTGTCAAACTAAGTGGGTGTCCCTCAAATCCCTTTCTCGACAAAAATTTTCAAACAAATATATCATAGCAAAACACGTATCCATTACCACCAAAACTGATTAATTAAACATCAACAAACTACCACCTTACTTACCTAGCGAAAGTAAAGCACTTTGAATGCCAAATTACTACAAGGAGTATTGAATATATCGTTTACTTTTATTTTCGATTGTGCGTCACGATCCTGGAAAAGAAATCAATTTTCTTAAAAGTGCAAACAGGATTGAACAGTTGAATCAAGCACCCCAAATAGCAAATCCATTAAATTCGGAGAATCATTAATTAGACTAGCAGAGTTATAAGGACACATTATATTTACCGACAGACCTTAATATTCTATCGTAACATTTACCAGTTTAGAAAATCCATTATACTCACGTAAAAAGTTGTTTAGATACAGTCAAACCGGAAATTTCATTACCCTTCCCTATAAGCAACTGCGTGATTATGTCCTTAACCATAGTGTACTTTTATGTATAGTAAGTAGGACACATGTGTACGTGATAACAAAAAAAACTGGGCCAATATTTCCTCCTTTCCACATTGTTACCTAAAATAAAGCCCCACAAAATTCAGAAATGTGTTCATAATGTTGAATCTATAGCCTGAAAAGGCCTAGTTGCACTATGAGCGAATAAGTATATCACCACAAATCGAAACTAAAAGGATAAAGCGCAAATTTGAATCAAATTTGAATCCTGCAACCCCTGCCCTTCAACTTCCGAGAGGGGTAATATTAAACAATGCGTCAATGTGTCTGGGAGGAATCGACGTAACAACGTCATATAATGTTGATATTTCCCGGGTTAAATGCCACTCCATTTACTCATTGCTTCAGCAGAATAATTAAATCATATTTACAATGAATTTGATTTACACATCCGCCAGAGTCGAAATGTGAGACATCCTAATGAAACTTAAAATTACTTTGTAATAAACAGAAATAATGTCCCAAATATCGTTGCCGTATCAGATGATCAGCCCGAAAAATTTGCATCAGCTTGACAATATATAATCTGCAATTATGTGTTAAAATCTGTCATCTCACTTGAGAATTAATGATTTATATGTTCATTACTGTCGTGCAAAGTACCGCGTCATTTCATAATGCTCATGACACCCCAAACCCTAAAAAAATAATTGCTGGCATTTGAAAGAATCAATATCGTATAGAGAAGGAACACTTGCAGTGCAATTTGGTCAATGCATTTACGCACATATATAGACTCTAAACGCTAAACAAGTCAAAGAAAAGTAGCTCTATGGATTTTATTGTATGGGCGCGTCATCATTGCACAACCCTGTAACCAGAAGAGTTATAAGAACGTTGCCCGTAGTCCAAAAGATACAGTGTACAGTACATCGCATGATTTATTTGTTCATACGTTCGTTGTCAAAGTCCCTCAATTTCATAATGGATCATGACACCCCCAATACCCCTAAAAAATAATTGCTAACAGTTTGAAAGAATCATTATCGTATAGAGAAGGAAATAACTTGCAGTGCATTTTGGGTCATGCATTGACCACAATATAGACTCTTAACCGTAAAATCAAAGAAAAAGTGTAGCTCTTAGATTTTATGTGTATTGCGCGGTGCATATTTGCACCCTTGTTACCGAGACTGAAGAGTATAAGAAACTTGCTCCCGAGTCAAGAGATACATGTAACATGTACTCAATATACACCTAAGACAATTTGCAACATGTGAAGCCCAGAATGATCAATAGAATAATAGCATACATTGTTGAACTCTAAAAAGGAAAAAATGAACTCTGGCAAGTCAAATCAAGAAGGTTACTCTGATATCTTCAACGTCAATTAGGAACTTGAAAAAACTTTTAAAAAACCTAGCGTCAGAGTTTTAATATTGCACTATGAACTTTTAAATGTCTCCTGCCATCGGTCAAATATAAACCCCCAAAGCGCTGCATTTGTGTCAGATAATCCTCAAGAGACGAACAGTTGAGCCCCCTTCTTAAATTTGTGTCTTGGTCGTATTTGCACTTTCACTAACACCTCCGTCGTTGTACTTTTTTTCTTTCCTTTTGGCAGTCGATGTCCAAAGACGGAGTCCTCTGGTAAGTACTCGCTATAATACACAATTGATCGTCAAAAACAAAGGAAATAACATGCTTCTAATAACCAGAGGATCACGCCAACACTCATTAATAACAAACTACCACCTTATATGTTTGTTTCACGGTATTGACATTAAGGGCGTTTGCACTATAGCGCCCCTACAAACATGTCATACTTTTTTTGCGCAAGCATTAATATGTCGACCTCTTATTCGTTAATTCTCACAAAGTGTCGTTGTTGAAAGAGGTACACGAAGGGCTGCCAATAATATCTTTAAAGTTTAACGCTCACCTGCGTTCTGTTGCACACGAATGCGGGATTAAGGGACCCGGAATTATAGCACGACACGATTGACGGTGTTTTTTGGTATTTAAATATAAATTGTCAGCATGCATATGTTATCATTACTCATTATCAGTACCATTGTGACGTTTATAAATAATTAAAGGAACTGTGTTATCACTTATATGAATCGCTAAATGTACAGAGGACATCGTCTTAGCTGCATAATTTATCGTTGTCGAAAACCGATTAGTAAGAGAACAGAAAATGATGACAAAACAAACGTGACCAATTAAATTTGGACCGTCAAATCCATGTTCTACATAGTTGTGTGCGATTTGTTAATGTAAAAATCAGAATGGATATAGTAATTTAACAAATGGTACAGTTGACTCGTGAAAACAACGAAACAGTTTCACTTGAAACTTATTAGCTTAATAATCATATTTTTAAAAGAAAATTACGAATATCAAATAGAACTAAAAATATTTGTGTAGGACCTGTAGTTGAATGAATTACATAACGAAATAAGTACAAATGTCTTTCATGTACATACGTACTCGATCAGTCAAAAACCAACGAGGTAGCGACCAAAAATATCTGTTGGGATCACACCCTCGACGGGATCAATTTGACGACCCGAAAGACTCACATAGTACTAAATTGGGTCAAACCCTGAACCAAATGTCCCAGTCAGACCCAACCACTTTTCAGGGTATCGCGCACCAACAACCCTTCCGAGTATAACTCATGTGGTTTTGAAGGTCAAACGTATATGACAATGTTTAGAAAGTGAAGTTGTATTTTTCAATCAAACTGGTAAAATCTGCTTGCAAAATTTCATTATTCCTCATAAAATGATTGCAGGACGTGAAGCTGTTTTACAACGCGAGATAAAAAGACATCAGCGCGGCACGCAGTGGCAACCGACATCCCGCCTTTGCTACAGAGACAATCGTATTAATTACTGCATGGTAAGTTGAATTGTTTCACACCGCCTAGTGTTTTTTAAGGTTCAACATCAGGAATAATCTCAATCGTTAACGTTAATGAATCCTCAATATAACATAAGGCACAAATCTTTTCCTGTAGTACTTTTCTTGTGAAGAATCAAGCATACTGACATTAGAATTAGTGTATACTGATACTATATATCTGAGATCAGTAGTTGATCCAATTGGCACACATGAAGACATGAAAACGAGCATTCATACATCGAAAGATAATGGAATCAAGTTGTTTTAAGTCAGTTTTTCATTAAATGATTGAATATTTTTTGGCTTAATTTGTTAAGAATACATTACTTTAAACAAAATATTACCGAAGGCGCGCTGAACAGGGATACTGAAGAACTAATGAAACGGAAAAAAAATAATAGCTGTGATCTCGGATTGTCCTGAATATGATTTCTGTCGCGGTTTTCAAGTCGTTCTTTTTTCTTCGTCTTCATTTACGTCCCTTTCCAGGTTGCATTCGGTTGACCTCTTTAAATTTAGATTCATATATTCCGCTTCAGCAGTTACTCGATTTGTGTTGTCTATATTCGTATTATAAACGATGACATGTTTTACAAAAATGAATGGCCACAATCAAAATAAAACTTTCAAATGATATTCATCTGATAATTTATTGACGTCTGTAAATTTCATTATTTTTTTAGCCTGGGGTCTTCAATTCTCGAGCTGGCGGTCCAGAAATTAATTGCCCCAAAACCCATCCGTCTGACCGACGGTTGTCAAGTGTGTCCAGGTAAAAAGGATCTATCACACAACAACATCTAGCACAACAATCAAAGCAACCGACATTACTATCACATTCCACTCACATCTGACCAATCATCATCCCTAGCCACAATCCACCACGACCATCACCATCATCACCACCACCACAACCATCACCTATCACCATCACCAATCACCACACCATCAGCACATCACCATCACCATCACCATCACACCACTAAATTCAAACAAATCAACCCCATCACCATCACCAATCAGCCGATCATCGTCACTATCGACCCACCATCATCCTTTACAAACTCTATCACCACCATCATAGTCGTTTGTCATCGTCACATTATCATTCAACCATCATCATCATCAACTATCTACCATTATTACTCACACCACATCATCATCATCAGCATCATCATCACATCAAACCATCAGCAGCACATCATCATGCATCACACATGGCCATCACCACCTCTACCCACAAATCACACCCCACATATACCAACAATCATTTCAGACATCTGCCATACCACCGACCCCACCACCACCACCCACCCCACCATCCTACTACACCCCACCAAAACAGACGATAAGACAACTACACAACAAATACACCCGATGTAACTCTCATTAGCCAATTCACCACTTTTAAAACGCTGCGCGATTCTATACCAAATTTACTAAATGACATTACCCGTTAATCATTTTCAAGTGACACTGAAAAATTTTAAGAATCCTAAAACTTAAAAAATCCTAAAGAAATACTTTTACAAATGTCCCAAATATAAAACAATCGACCACTTAGAGAATACTTGCTACTACTAAACAATTAAGTGACCCGCATCTTAAACGATTGTCGAA
>JZLH01S0628797.1:98757-113088 GCA_001188425.1 Eucidaris tribuloides | reverse complement strand
CCTGGACCAATTACCGTAAACCAAGTCAAATTTCTTGATAATTTTTTACAAAATCAGAACGGTATTTATATGTTGATGTAATCGTTATAAACATATTTTGGCATAACATCATTTGGTATTGGACTGAAGAGCTGTGTAATGCCCTATTTATGTTGTTGATTCATGGGTTAGAGTCATAAAGATGAACATTGTCATTGATCTCTAGACGATGTATACATATTTAATTTGCAACAAATATCATCCCTTTTTTCGGCCAGGCCCGTGGAACTTTGAACGACGTTGATGCTGGTCTTTTAGAGAGCATGGACGGAGGGCTAGCCTTTATTCAAGTCAGTACCAAGAACCATCGTGATGGCGAAATACGGGGACTGGTAAGTATTTGTTGGTCTGACGTAGTGTGAATTCCAGTCTCCGCCTCTGCGCAGGAAATGTTTTACACGGGTGCATTGAATACCTTGTCCACCTTCAGTTGAATCACCGTTGTACATGTATGTTGTATGACTGTATTCAGTAGTATTGCGTAAAATGGCAGTCCACAACAATGTGTTCATGATTGAAATCATGAATAATAGTTAAATATAACTATAAACAAACGAAATAAAGCCTAATAGGTAGCATTCTCAATCACTACTCTCATTATACAACTGTTATTTTGTGGTAAGTGAATTGTTCAATGTTTGTATTCACGATGTAAACCTTATGATCTTACACCTATATTGCGCTTTCAGACTTTTTCGAAGAAGAGAATGCCGCAACCTACTAAACTAGTCAGATCGCAATTCCTCCAAACTTTAGATCTATTTGGGATCGTATCACCAAATGACATTCACTTTTCTCCATATATTATACTTTTTTGTTCTCGTGTTCTTTTCTACAGGTTGTTCTACCCAACACCTGCCACCGGTCGCCCGATAGCAACAACATCGTGCCCGTTCACACCCCGCAGGTCGGACACAGCGTCGAGGCCGACCCTAACTCCTGCTTCTTCGAGGGTCGTTACCGCGCGGCTAGCTCCAGCTGGTCTCCAGACTTCGACAACACGTGTACAACGTGCACCTGCAAGGTAAGTGTCGTTTCCATATTTTGAAATTGTAATATCCCTGCCAAATAAACAAACAAACAAACAACAACCCACAATGTTGTCCACAGTGTGTTTACATTATGAAGAGTGTGAGCACAATGTAGCACTATGTGGAATTGGTTCATTTTCACAGTGTAGCACTGATCACTGTGTGGTCATAGAGGTCACACTGTGTTATTTCTGGCCATTGTGTGGATTTGGTGCATTTTCACAGAGTGACACTGTGAACACTGTGTGAACACACTGTGGCGAAACTACATGTATGTATTTCAGGCAGGGATATCATCTCATTCATTTATGACGGTATCGGTATCGTGGTGAAGTGGACTATAATTCTTTGCCTTCACGCGTGAGAGAATGGGTTCAACTCCTGTTTTCATCCATCAGCAAGGCGATTTATCCACATTGCTGCTCTGTATGCACCTGTAGGTCTGAAATAGTGACCTAGTGAAACCTGGGATAATGAGGTGCTTTTTGTAAATAGCTAACCGCTTCAATATCTTTTTTTTTCAACAGAAAACCGTCGTCATATGCGATCCAGTTGTATGTCCAGTCCTAACGTGTGAGAACCCGGTTACCTTTCCAGGGGAATGTTGTGCTACTTGTCCAAAACGTAAGTGGGCCCATCAAAATCCTCTTTCTTCGACAAAAATTTCAAACAATATATTCATAGCAAAACACGTTAATCCATTTCCCACCAAAACTGAGTTATTAACATCAACACAACTACCACCTACTTACCTAGCGAAAGTATAGCATTTGAAGCCAAATTACACAAGGAAGTATGAGATATATCGGGTTTTACTTTTATTTTTCCATTGGTGCGTTCACGATCTCTGGAAAAGAAATCAATTTTCTTAAAAGTTGCAACAGTGGACTTAACCTATTTTGCAATCAAGCACCGAAATTAGAAATCCATTAAATTCGGAAGAATCATTTAATTAGACTGGCATGAGGTTATAAGACACATGTATATTTTACCGACAGACCTTTAATATTTCCTTTCGTACATTTACCAGGTTTAGAAAATCCATTATACTTCACTTAAAAAGTTTGTTTAGAGTACAGTCAACGGAAATTTCATTACCTTCCTATAGCAGACTTGCGTGGATAATGTTCTTATCCATTAGTTTACTTTTATGTATATGTAGTAGGACACATGGTGTACGTGATACGAAGATAAAAACTTGGCCAATTATTTCCCCTTTCCACATTGTTACCAAATATACCCCACTAAATTCAGAAATGTGTTCATAATGTTGATCTATTAGCCTTGAAAATGGCCTAGTTGCACTATGAGCGAATAATATTATCACCACAATATCGAAACTAAAAGGATTAGCGCAAATTTGAACAAATTTGATATCCTGCAACCCCGCCTTCAACCTTCGAAGGGGTAATATGTAGAAAATGCGTCAAATGTGTCTAGGAGGAGATGCGACGTAGCAGTCAATAATGTTGATATTTCCCGGGTTAAATGCCACTCATTTTACTTCATTTGCTTCAGCAGATATTAATTAAATTCTATATTTACAATGGAATTTGATTTACACATCCGCCAGAGTCGAATGTGAGACATCCGTAATGAAACTTAAAATTTACTTTGTAATAAACATGAAATAATGTTTCCCAATTATCGTTACTTATCAGATGACAGCCCAAAAAATTACTTGCATCAGCTTGACAATATATCTGCACATTATGTGTTAAATCTGTAATCCACTGAGAAATTTTAATGATTTATTTGTTCATACTGTCGGTTGTCAAAGTCCCGTCATTTCATAATGGATCATGACACCCCCAAACCCTTAAAAAATAATTTTGCTGCATTTTGAAAGAATCATTTATCGTATAGAGAAGGAACACTTGCAGTGCATTTTGGTCATTGCATTTTTACCACATATATAGACTCTTAACCCTAAACATGTCAAAGAAAAGTGTAGCTCTATGGATTTTATGTGTATTGCGTGGTGCATATTTGCACCCTTGTTACCAGAAGAGTTATAATGAACGTTGCTCCCGTAGTCAAGAGATACATGTACATGTACACCATGATTTATTTGTTCATACTGTCGGTTGTCAAAGTCCCGTCATTTCATAATGGATCATGACACCCCCAAACCCTTAAAAAATAATTTTGCTACATTTTGAAAGAATCATTTATCGTATAGAGAAGGAATACTTGCAGTGCATTTTGGTCATTGCATTTTGACCACATATATAGACTCTTAACCCTAAACATGTCAAAGAAAAGTGTAGCTCTATGGATTTTATGTGTATTGCGCGGTGCATATTTGCACCCTTGTTACCAGAAGAGTTATAATGAACGTTGCTCCCGTAGTCAAGAGATACATGTACATGTACATCAATATTAACACCTAAGACAATTTTGCAACATTGTGAACCCATGAATGGGATGCAATATTGAATAATAGCATACATTGTTGACTTCTAAAAAGTAAAAAATTGAACTCTGGCAAGTCAAATCAATAAGGTTTACTCTGATATTCTTCAAGTAGTTCAATTAGGAACTTGAAAAAAACTTTTAAAAAACCTATGCGTTCAGAGTTTTAATATTGCACTATGAAACGTTTTAAATTTCTCCTGCCTCGGGTCCAAAATTATTAAACCCCCAAAGCGCTGCTATTTTTGTGTCAGATAATCCCTCAAGAGCGAACAGTTGAGCCCCTTTCTTAAATTTGTGTCTTGTTCTGTATTTTGCACTTTCACTAACCCGTCGTTTGTACTTTTTTTCTTTCCTTTTTGCAGTCGAGTCAGAGACGGAGTCCTCTGGTAAGTACTCGCTTATAATACCACAAATTGACTTCGTCATAAAACAAAGGAAATTAGACATGTCTTCTAATAACCAGGGGAGGGATTCACGCCACACTCAGTTAATAACAACTTACCACCATATGTTGTGGTTTCACGGTATTTGACTATTAAGGCGTTTGCACTTATAGCGCTCCTACAAACATGTCATACTTTTTTCGCGCAAGCAGTTGTAAAATGTCGACGCTCTTATTCGTTATTCTCCCAAAGTTCGTTGTTGAAAGAGGTGACACGAAAGGGCTGCCAATTAATATCGTTTAAAGTTTAACCTTCAACCTTGCGTTCTGTTGCACAATTTGGCGGGATTAAGGGACCGGAAGTTATACATCGACACTGATTGACGTGTTTGTTTTGTATTAAAATATAAATTGTCGGCTGCATATTTTGTATCATTACTCATTATCAGTACTCATTGTGACGTTTTATAATTAATTAAGAGTGACTGTTGTTATTTCACTTATATGAGTCGCTAATTACAAGGACATCGTCTTAGCTGCATAATTATCGTTGTCGAAACCGATTAGTAAGAGACAAAAATGATGACAAACAAACTGTGAGCCAATTAAATTTGGACCTTCAAATCCATGTTCTTACATGTATGTGTGCGGTTTGTTAATTTGTAAAATTTCAGAATGGATATAGAATTTAACAAATGGGTATGCAGTTATCGTGAAAACAACGAAACAGTTTTCACTTTGAAACGTTATTAGCTTAATATCATATTTTTAAAAGACTAAATATAGAATATCAAATAGAAACTAAAATATTTTGTGTAGGACCTGTGTTTGATGAATTACATAACGGAAATAATGTACAAATGTCTTTCATGTACATGTACTTCGATCATTCTAAAACCAACGAGGTCAGCTGACTCAGAAAAGTATCTGTTGGGGTCACACCCTCGAGCGGGATCAAATTTGACCCCGATAAGGATCACATAAATTGGGGTCAAACCTGAACCAATTCCAGGTCAGACCCAACCCTTTTCAGGGTACGGCACCAACAGACCCTTTTTCGAGTATATCTGATTGTGGTTTTGAAGTGTTCAACGTATATGAATTGTTTTAGAAAATGTGAAGTTGTATTTTCATCAAACTTGGTAATAATCGCTTGGAAATTTCATTATTCCTCATCAGATGATTCGCAGGACGTGGAAGGCTGTTTTTACAACGGAGATAAAAAGGTACATCGCGTCGGCACGCAGTGGCACCCGTACATCCCGCCTTTTGGCTACAGTAGATGCGTATTATGTACTTGCATGGTTAGTTGAGTTTGTTTCACATCCGGGCTATGTGTTTTTTTTTAAGGTTGCAACATCAGGAATAATCTCAGATCGTTAAAACTGTTTAATGAATCCCTTCAAATATAAATTAAGCACAATCTTTCACTGTATTTTTACTTAAATTCTTTGGTGAGAATCAAGCATACTGATCATTTAGATATATGTGTATTTTACTGATAGCTTATATATCTGAATGATCAGTATGTTTGATTCTCAAATTGGCACAACAATTGAAGAAAATGAAAACGGAGGTCATTCATACAATTGAAAGATAATTGGAATTCAATTGTTTTTTAAAAGATTATCAAGTTTTCATTTTAAAAATGTTGATATTTTTCGCTTATATTTGTTAAGAATACTACATTTACTTTTATAACAAATATTACCTGAAAGGGCGCGCTGACATGGTGATACTGAAGAACTAATGAAAGGAAGAAAAAAATAATAGCTGTGAATCTCGGATTGTCCTGATATAACTTCTGTCGGTGTTTTCGTCGGTTTCTTTTTTCTCTCTTCATTTACGTTACCCTTTCCATGGTGTGGTATTCGGTTGAGCTCTTTAATTTAGTTTCATATACTCTGCATTTACTATCGAAGTTTGGTGTGTGTCTTATATTCGTATTGTATAAACGATGAACATGTTTTACAAATTAATTGCACAAGTCAAAATAAAACTTTCAAAATGATATTCATTGATAATATATTGTACTGTTCTGTAAATTTCATTATTTTTGTTTTAGCCTGGTGGTGTCTTCAATTGCTCGAGGCTGGCGTGTCCAGAACTTAATTGCCCCAAACCCATCCGTCTGAATCCAGACGATTGTTGTCAAGTGTGTCCAGGTAAGAAAGTGATCTATCAACACCAACAACATCTAGCACAACAATCAAAGCAACCACAATTACTATCACATTCACCATCACCATCATCATCCCTATCACAATCACCATCACCATCACCATCACCACCACCACCACCATCACCATCACCATCACCATCACCATCACCATCACCATCACCATCACCATCACCATCACCACCACTATCAACATCACCATCACCATCACCATCACCATCATCGTCACTATCACCATCATCATTACAAACTCTATCACCACCATCATGTCGTTGTCATCGTCATCATTATCATTTTCACCATCATCATCATCACTATCACCATTATTACCACCACCACTATCATCATCATCAGCATCATCATCAGCATCATCATCAGCAGCAGCATCATCATCATCACCATTGCCATCACCACCTCTACCACAAATTCCACCAACATATACCCAACAATCATTTCAACATCTGCACCCCTACCACCACCACCACCACCACCACCACCCCACCATCACTACTACCACCACCAAAACAGGAATAAGTATCACTACCACAACAAATACAACCACTGTAACTCTCATTATGCCAATTCTACCACTTTTAAAACTGCTGCCGATTCTATTACCAATTTTACTAATACATTTACCCATTAATCATTTTCAAGTTAGCAACTGAAAATATTTTAAGAATCCTAAAAACTAAAAAATCCTAAAGAAATGACTTTTACAAATGTCCAAATTATTACAACTGACCACTTATAGAATACTTTGCTACTACTTAAACAATTTTAAGGTGATTCCCGGCAGTTCTTATGAACGATTTCGAATTCCCTTTTCGTTATAATTCCAGAGCCAGAACCAACAACGCCACTACCGGTAGACGACACGTTATTACAAGCCGATGAGGTCGAAAAAGGTAAATATTCACAACTCGGTTTATGCTAAATGTTTCCCCAATGCATGTTTGTATTTCCCCTATACGTATACATGTGCCCGTAAGAATGTGCGCAATTTCGTAAGCGTGCTGTCTTTGTAAAGAAATTGCGATGGTTATATATTGAGGCATGTAAATGAAAATGTGCTAGAAGAAATGTTAAAAGTTTGTTTATGTTATTACATTGGACGTAAGTCGGACTCCAGTATGAAATCACTGCAGTTTATTTCTTTATATCGTCACAAGTCTTTTCACACAAAAGACGCCCACTTGTTTTTTGCCTTTGCATCAAAACACTCCGCCGTGGCCACAATTGTTTCAGTTGCATGAACAAAATACACATTGCAGTACTTGATGTTGTACGTATACTATGTTTAAAAGGATCTATCTTCAGTGCATGAATTCCTTTTCTGTATCTTCTTTGCTTTTGCCTCTTCGTTTTCCCGTCGTTATAAAAAATGCATGTTCTCCTTTTCGTATCAGGTTGTTCGTTTCTTGGCGATTTCTATAGAAATGGTGAAGAATGGCACCCCCTTGTTGCACCATTTGGCACAATGAGCTGCGTTCGTTGCAGATGCCGGGTAAGCCTCATGACCTTTGACCTTTGACCTGTTCGCGGTATAAGTATAATGATTGTCAAAATGCATATATTTGTTGCTGCATTGACCCAAAACAGCATGGCTTAAACTGTGATATTCTGCATCAAAATGGCAACCCTACGCCAAACAAAATGCTTGATCCAAGCGCTTTAAAGCAAGAAGAACAAAATTGACTTTGTTAAGTGAATGTGTCATGTTTTGTAGTTAGCAGAGACTAAGAAGCAATATAAATGTCATCATTCAGATTACATTAGTAGTGACCAAGTCTTAAATTTATAATTGTTTTCCTTAGATTAAAAAAATAATTGATTTAAGAGTTTAAGTTACGATTTGGACACATATTTTTGTGTCCGTGCTTTTTTTCTGAACTGATACCAACAGTGACTTTATTTCAAAAAGATTACAAAACAACGACTCAGCACGTACAAGAACAAATATTAAAATCTTAATCAGCTTTATAACAACCTTATCCATGATTTTCCAATTTCAGAATGTTTACCCGTATCTCTGCATGGAAAATGCGTCGAAATGATCACTGGCTGAAAACAGTGTATTATGAGATATAATTGTTGTATCCTGTCTGGAGTGTATATTAAAAAGCAAGATTTACCAGCTGCATTTCGCTGGATCCATCTCAGATTTATAATTCATGTATGTTCTGTTTCATTTTTGTATCGATAGAATGGTCAAGCGAAGTGCAAGGGAAGAACCTGTCCTCAGCTTAATTGTAAAGAATTAATTTCAGTCAAAGGAGAATGCTGCCCTCAATGTAAAGGTGAGAATCAGTCTACCATTCTCGTCCCCTAAATTATTTTTCCTACGAACTTTTTTCTAACGTCGCATGGGCATTTAGGCCTACATTATGATATTAATGTCACGTGAGGACATTGACCTCCCAATAAACTTACAAAATCGAATTACTAAAAGTAATTATAATTATTTCATGAAACGAAGTGATTTTATAGCCTATAATCAATTAGCCGGAATGATTTCTTTGGCGAGATATATACCCCATTAAGAATCGCTCATTACTCTACTACGTTATGTTTTGAATTGTTTTCATCCCTATCTCCGCCCCAAAAGTTTTTGTGCATCGCGTCACTAGTTGGATAAAGGTGGAAATTTGGGAGGGCCATTTGTTGTGACAATCATCTGAATCCTTGTGATTTGTTGATCCGTTAAACCGTCTCATGCAGAATAATAACTCTTTTACGAGTTTGAGTAACTTTGCCAATATAAGTACAATATACAATATCATATACAATTCTTATGACAACGATTTCGTTTCCATTTCTCTCTGATATTTCACAATTTCAGAAGACACATTAAGTTATCTATCAACGTCATCATCAGAAGTTTCATCGGACCTAAGAGACAGAAGGAAACCGAAGAGGTCGTAGGACATACTTTCAGCTATGTACTTCCGGGTCATATATTTGTCCTTGGTGCAACAGTTTTTCCTACCGTTGAAGAGAACGGTCGTGGATGCACATCCCGATGTGTAAAACGCCGTATTTGTGAAACAGTATTGTCCGACTAATTCTATGTGAGAACTTCGAGAAGGCAATCACTTAGATGGATGACCTTTAAAAAGGAAAACTTACGATTCACCAAGGATAACCAAAGTATCAAACTGGATACTATACGGTACTGGAAAACCCCGTCAGTTTCTCTAAGCTGTAAGTGTAGGCAACACGCTGGTAAGCAGGACAAAACGCTTGATCAAACGGACATTTGCAGGCAGAAAAAACAAGAAAAATCAGTATACCATCGAAGAAAGATTGATTTTGTAACGCACTTGTCGCTGGCGTTAAAATTAATAAGCCTGTGTGTGGTGAACGAGTAACGAACGACTAGATTCCCTTAATTGACCAGCTTAATTTTTTATGCGTGGGACTACAACGACGAAAAGGGAGCGACATGGCAGTGTGATAATGCTGACTCTTGGAACTTGCGTGTCACGTGGGATCTGATTAATCGATGACGTCACCAATTAGGAACTGTGTACTAAAATTATCTTGATGACAATCATGCTGCGTTGACTTTTAATTGTCATTGCTGCTTTAGTTTGACGTTTTCACATTTTATGAAAAGTCTATAATATGGAACCGCCACTCGTGGAACTAGAGTATCGTCGAAATAATGAAGGACCAAAGTGACCAATACACAAGTGATAGTAAATCGTCAAACTTGGTCCGCGTGTTTTTAAAATTTATTACTTGTTTCGTAAGACTGAATTCATTTACAAAGTAAATGCTCCATGTTGCCGTGGTAGATTCATCAGTAGCTTGTTGCTATAGTTATGAAGATAGACACATCAACCCGGACATGATAATTTGTAGAAGTGGCAGTTAAAACAGCTTGAATAGGAATATTTGAAATATTTATGTCATTATTTATCTAACTGTACACGTATCTGCATTTAGTATGATTCACCTGTTGTGGTTTGATGTATTTAAAATCAATAACATTGTTTTAATGTATGTCATTAGGTCATCGTGATAAACTGTCGCGATGGTTCTGTATACAAGTGTCAAAAGAAGAACACAAAATTCTGTCGTCAGAATTTTTTTTGTGGTCGGATAAAACAAAATCGGCAAAAAATGCGGTGCAGACACACGTTTCACACAAAATCAATACTGAAAAATTTCACAAACTGTATCAAAATGTATTTTAGTGCTATAATTAATTACTCACTTTATTAATTATTACACAAAACTGCTAAAACAACTCGTGAAACATGTCACGTGATTTACGGGATTGCACACAATGATCCACCCTTCACAATGGAGGTTTTACTTGTCTGGTGTAAGTGACACTAAGAATGGAAAGCTGATTCTGTCAAAAGTAAACAAATAGCAATTTTGATTTCTTACCACTGGAAATAAATCAACCTGCTGGAATAGCAGTTTTATCTTGTACCAGAAAATAGTGTTATGTTTCAGAAAAGGAATGCAAAATTCATTTTTGAACAATTATTGTTAAAATACATTTCGTGATTCAACATGTGTGCTTGACGCTGTATTCAAGTAAAATCTCCTTTGTGAAAGCTGGTTAAAAAATGAATAAATATCTCCGTCAATAAATACAAGGCTACACATTTAAATAGTATGATAATATAAACAACTGAATTACCACTAATACATGTAAATCAGAAAAGATCTTGCTTTATAATTTGTTCTTGTGAAAGTAAATTCAAGTAAAGTTACTTTATTTTTTTCTCTCCAGACTACTTTCGCAGATAATTACATGAAAGTGTGTGAAGTATAATTCTAGACCATTTATAACAACACTTTTGCATCCGACATCTTCATGATCGCTTAAACGTAAACAACGGGATAAACATTTATTTATTTCTTGATTTTTGGAAATATTTTTTGAGGATTTTTCATCATTATCTTAAATTGTGAAAAATTTGATTGTCAAAGGGTTAAATACCAAGAAAAACCTTGAAATTGATCGTTTACATGAAAAAGAACGGCAAAATAGTACTGAATAGGGTAAGCAAGAATACAACCAAAAATAATTAAGTGGTAAATATCTTCCGTCCATTATATCTAGTTTTTTTTATTTTATATTAAACAAGAAGTTCTGACAATTAAATTCAATTAACCTTCAGCATACTTCGTAAAACTACTCAGTGAAACCTGAAAATATTAATTATACATCTCCTTACGTTTTGCACGCCTCCTTGCACTTGACATTGGCTTTAAAGTGATAAGGCTAACATTGTGGAGCTTCAATTTTAAAAATTGTCAATTTTGATATCTGAACTACATATTTAGTGTTCATATGGACATAAACACCCTAGAATAAAAAAGTTTGGAAAGTTACACTGCCAATGCAAGTTATGCATGAATAACATTAATCGGGGGCAGTTCATAGCGAGGTGTACACACAGTAAGTCTATGGGAGAAAATGGGAAGGTGAATCCGATCAACTTACGATTTTCACTTTTTTTAAGCACTAAATAATCATTTGGAAATACAATTTTTTCAAGGCGTCATTTTTAGACCTTATCAAAGACAATGGTAGCATGGGGAATCATGTAGCTCAGATTTTTTTAACTGTTGTAAATGTTAGCCAATACCTTTAAATGTCCGCCCATAACCAACTGATCAAGTTCCCAAATGTCAAAATAACTATAGTAACCTGCATTTTACACCTGATTTCAATCGTGTTAATAGTAATTTAGCACCGGGTTAGATTCAACTTTTCCTTTCGATTATTGTTCGACATAAGTTACATCATCGCACTTGTTTCTATCGATGTTTGGACTGCGAGATAAACGTTATCAAATATGTCAATTGTCAATGGTATAAATACTGAATAGAAATATATGTAATACACAAGCTTTCATTTCATCTTTTAAGTCGAAATCAACAGTCCAACTGCGTTTAACCACACATTAAAAAATAGGGAACGTTGTATAGCGTAAGAAATAATAGGTAATACCAAATCTACACTTCAAAATACATCAAACAACCAACATTTAACAACTTAGATAGTTGGAATATGCAGAAATTCACTTAGAATACTTTACAAATACAATAAATGGACCATAATAAGTAACTCAACGTACTAAGTTAAAATCGGATGTGAAACTACATAATATAATCAAGTACATACAAGTTTTTATTCTACTTTTCATTCCTTATATAAGTAATCTATACTTTGTAGAGTAGAATATTATCTTTAAGTGGTTGCCAAAATGTTGACGTAGTAATTTGGGTTAATCTGTCCCTACTCAGGAGAAAGTGAAGTACGTTTCTTTGACTTATCCGCTTAAATTCCGTGATAGACACAAAAAGATATAAAAGCAAATATCTCGCGTAATAATGATACCACTAACTCTAAGCAAAATTTATATCATATGTATACTGTATTCATATTGATTAAATTGATGTCCATTTTGCTTTAGAATCAATTACAATTTACAATATAAACTAAATGAATGGCACAAATAAAAAATAACGATAATGAACAGAAAAATAACAAATGAAAGAAAATGTATTTGCTTGATTATGGGTGAATTGTTTTAAGTGGTATGTTTTACCAATTTGTACATTCAATCATTTTGTCAGGACTAATTTTCAGCAACATTTAGAAAGATTTCAGGGGGTTACTTCTAAAAACTTCGTCGCCTGCAGTTGTTTTAATGATACATGTACCACAATGATTGATACATTGTATATTACGAGACAGAAGATCAATTTTGTTATTTCTTTCATGAAGTTACATGTTATTGTACATGTTATTTATCGTATAGAGAGCCAAAGTATAAAATATGTATATTCGCTTGAGATACATGTATGTTTAAAAGCGATATTCTAATGTTGATATTAACATTGTTGCACATTATTATAACACCTTCGTTCTATAAAGTGGGGTGAATATTTATGTGCAAAATGATTTTTAATTGTTAAGAAAAATTTGCTGCTTGATAGGTAGCATTTCTTTGATCACGTACAAGCGTTATGTGTCAAGTTAAAATCAAGTTGTTCTCTACAGTGCGTCCCAGAAAAAACAGAACCCTAAAACAAAGGCTTATTGTGCGGAAGCAATGGAGCGTATGATTATAAAAATAAGTTCACAATAAACTGTGATTTGTGCTCTTTCAAATGATACATCAAGCAAACATATTTACTCATGCATCTCTGAGTGCCATGACTTTAAAAATTTAAAGTGAAAAACCATTTGTTACACTTTTTGGCTTTGACACTATGCACACTAGCTGTCCATCTCTTTCTTTTCAAGGAGTGCACAGTGTCAAAACCATAAAGCGTAACAAATGTTTTTTTTTTTCACTTCAAATTTTTAAAGTCGCAGTACTCAGAAATACATGCATAAATAAGTTTGCTTAATGTATCATTTGAAAGAGTATAAGTCAAAGTTTATTTTGAACTTATTTCTGCAATTATACGCCTCATTGCTTCCGCACAATAAGCCTTTGTTTTAGGGTTCTGGGGTTTTTTTCTGCGACGCACTGTATTTCACCTAAACAAAGAATTTCGTTCTTCCCATAGAATAGAGTGTCGAGTTTTATTTTTATACCAAATATGAGAACATTTTATTATAGATCATTCTTTCTGTACATATCGAAATATGGTTGGATGTTACAATCATCAGTATTGGAGTAATGTGTTCAAATTATTATATGTTTATCGTGATTTCAGAGTCCATTGAGAAAACATGGTAAATGGAATTGACAGACACGAAATGATGAATTATGTTATAATGATATATATATTATTGTTATTATATATGTGAATAGGTGTAAGTATTTAATACAGTATTGTTTGTATTGCAATGATTCTATGTCGAATTTCAAACAAGGCTAAGCTATTTACGTTAAAGGAAAATAATGAATAAACAAACATTAGCGACTCCAAACTAACACAAAATGTGTTCCAGTGATGTTCATTTTAGATGTGATATATTTGTTTTAAATACATTCACACTTAATATAAAGATATGTATGTGTGTGTTGTGTGTGTGTGTGTGTGTGTGTGTGTGTGTGTGTGTGTGTGTGTGTGTGTGTGTGTGTGTGTGTGTGTGTGTGTGTGTGTGTGTGTGTGTGTGTGTGTGTGTGTGTGTGTGTGTGTGTGTGTGTGTGTGTGTGTGTGTGTGTGTGTGTGTGTGTGTGTGTGTGTGTGTGTGTGTGTGTGTGTGTGTGTGTTTCCAGGGGTATGTCCATATGTCTCTGAATGAATTTCCCCCATGATTTTTCATTCAAACGGATTGAAATGTAAGTCTT
>JZLH01S0628797.1:79751-93886 GCA_001188425.1 Eucidaris tribuloides | reverse complement strand
ATTGACATTACATCTGATTCTTTTTCTTACTTGATCAGTCCCTTTTGACGGCGTGAAAAGATCTAACACAAAACTATGCCTATACTGTACATAGTTGAAAAATACACACTTATATAAAAACACATTATTTATTCTTTATTTGTTTCAAATAAATTACTTTAAATTGTAAAATTGTGAGTATGATGTTTTCCTATCTATATGTGAATGTTTTTGGAATATTGCCATGTAAATTTTGTTTGAAAGTATTGCATTCCCATGACTTTTTAGTACATTGTGAAAAAAATGCAGAAACTAATATACAAATCGTTACGATATATAATACAATATACCGTAAGATAAAAATAGCTACTTGTCTTCGCTGAAGCACCTATGATCATCGTCCTGCATGAAAGATGACTTTTTTAGTTTAGTCCTACACTAATCACTGAAGCTTCACTTTTTATTCATGTATTCATTATTATCGTTAATGTATGGCTTCAATAACATCTAAAAAAAGTCTGACTAATTGAGTTCTTGTGTTTTTTTTTATGAGTCTATATTTCGAACAAAAGTATTTTTAGCATTTAGTAGAGGTCATTCATCTTGTGCTAAGATTTTTGAGCGACAAAACATCATACACATCATACATACCATACAAACAAACAAACAAACAAACAAACAAACAAACAAACAAACAAACAAACTTACCGTAAGCAGAACTTCTCCTCTACGGACCATGGTGTAGCCACCCGTAATCTTTAGAATCCTATGACAGTCGTCACTCAGCTGGATTCGGTTAGCTATACAAGTAAATGAATACAAAAAATGTCATGATTGTTCAAATTCATTACATGAAAAGCGGTGCTTTGAGCAGACAACTTCCCTACACAGGAGAACTCCCCTTTTAGTTTTTGAAAGGGTTCTTCAAAGCTACACAAAATTATTTTTGATAGATTGTTAAAACTAGACACTGCAAATGAAATTCGCATCATATATTGTTTCTATGAAGAACCTATAAGGGGGGGGGGGTCCTTGAACACTTATCCAGAACATTGATCCAAGTACCACCCCCTCCCCCGCCCCCACCTCAGGCCGTCAACCATACACATATGCTTGTTCCAGATTCTTAGAGATACCCTCTTTAAGGATGAATATGGATTAGGATTTTGACCCTCTATCACGAGCTTTTGGAAGTAAAGGGAAGCCAGGAAAATTACCGCCCCTTCCCATCACAAGCTTGTGGAAGGGAAGCCAACAAAATTATCCCCCCTCCCTCATCACAGGCTTTTGGAAGGTAAGCTATGAAGGAAATGTCCCGCACTCGTATTTCGGAATTGTTCGGTAAAGATTTGAAAACTACCCCTTAATTAAAAATATTTCGGGGAAAAGCTAAAAGACCCACTATTTCAACGAAATTTTCGGGATTTTGTTTCCTTGAACTGAGCCTCTAAAATACACCACTTTTCCCGAAAAATTTGGAACACGCATTCGGTACAGTCGACGGAAGACGGATAATGCAATGACAATTGGTGTCTTACTGTATTTTCTTTTAAACAAACGCACAGCGTTAACTTAGTTTTGCCGAAGTTTATCGAGGTCCCACAAATAGTTCTAACGGACACTTGATGGAGCCAATTATTTAGGAATGATTTGCTCCCTCAACAACAAATCTTGGGGCGTTGTACACCCTCAGCATCCCCGCAGTTCCAAGGGACTTTGGATGTATTTAAACAAGATCTTACGCAGTCCATTCGATTCCATTTTCGAGGCGATGTTCACGGTTTCACCGAACAGACAGTATCGGGGCATCTTGGAACCAACGATCCCTGCGACAATAGGGCCTGGAGAAAGGGAGAAATAAGATGCAACCTTCACCATGAACTACTTACTAGAGACATAATTTTTAACATTGTCTGATTGTGTAGGTTCAATATTTAAAGAAATGTCAAAATTTGATGTAAAAACACTTTAGCATACAACATTTTAGAAAGTTATGCTGTCACTTTATGAATAAATGTCAAACACGAATAAATCCTTCGGTGGACTATTTGTTTTATAACAGCAACATAATGTGAGGAAACGGGCCTGTTTCATAACGCTTTTCGTAAAGTTATGCATGACTTTATGTACGATTTGAATACATGTATGAAGTGCCAAGTAAAATACCAAAAGTGTTTCATTTCATTTTAAGAAAGTATGATTAATATCAACTAGATTTTGGTCCAAAACAAAGTTTGCATTACAATGCTTGTTAAATGGTTGTTGAGAGTAAGAATTCTTTGTTTGCATATTTAAACATTAACAGATGTGATTTCAATAGTTTGAGAATAACATTTGGCTTGCCTTATTTAAGTCATTCGTAAAGTCATGCGTAACTTACGAACAGCTTTATGAAACAGGCCCCATGTTTGGGAAAATTAGTCACTTATGGATTTTACTTTACAAAGAATTGAATGATTGGTCTAGCTTACATTTTTTTCACGGCTTCATCAGAGAAAATAATAACACAAAAACATGCAGCTCATATGTTTAAAAACTGGAAACAATGTTAAAAAATAATGGATTTAACAAGTTGGATTATTGGATGAAACCTGTTATGACTGTAATTTCTATTATTTTTTCACGTTGCAGTAGAATAAATATAACACTGAACACAGCTGAATATTTTCTGCCTTAATGAAAAACAAAACGCTCTACTAAAGACGGGCCCTATATAACAACAAATAAATATACATGGACATTCAAATATACAAAATTAAATGCATACAGAACAACAACAACAAATGAAATTTGTAGTCATAACAAATTAAGAGGAAGAATGATCAAACATGAACTGCAAGTAATGAGTCTAGAAGAGATATCTTATAAAATGTCATAATAATTATGATACAGAAATATATGTATTGCGTTAGGTAATGTGTAAATAAAAAAAACAGAGTAAAAAATAAATTTACGAAAAGCGAAGGGATATTTAAAAGTAGTTTTCGAATTAAAGAATTAGGGGATAAAATTGTACTCTGTACAAAAACGAAAAGACGCAGTGGCGTAAGTTTCCGTAAACGTACGATATGAAATGTGCTATGTTCTCACTCATCCAAGAAGTAAGTAATGAACTTTAAACGTTAAAACTGGTCAACAGGGCTTACTCTGTTTGCTTGAGATGAAACGTCTCGGATTGGACGTGAAACATCGCATCTAAAACAAACAAAGTAAGTCCATTTGACGGGGAAATGTGACTTACCGGTGTGTATTCCAATTCTCAGAGTCATTTTGGTCCCAGGTTTATGAGGGATAACGAGGCCCTTGATACAGTTCAGCAGATCCAGGGCCATAAGAGCGATCTCACTCGCGTGTTTGTTGCCGTTCCGTTGAGGGACACCTTCAACATCAAACCATTAAACCAAAGCCAAAACCAAAACTTGATTAATTAAAGGGCAGTGACATGATTGGGAAAATTAAAAAAAAAACAATGCCTCTAGAACCAAACGGGTGAAGAGATATACGGTACTAGTCTATACACTAGTTGGAATGTATCT
Organism: Eucidaris tribuloides; assembly: GCA_001188425.1. Classification (NCBI taxonomy): domain Eukaryota; kingdom Metazoa; phylum Echinodermata; class Echinoidea; order Cidaroida; family Cidaridae; genus Eucidaris; species Eucidaris tribuloides. Next base: position 90,371 of record JZLH01S0628797.1, on the reverse strand, counting down.
CCAGGCTGGAAGGATTTGTTTTAAATTTGTTTACTTAAGGAGAAGCGAGCATGAACATACCAGCACTGAACTTCTCTCGTGCCTTGAGAGAATTAAATACCGTAGAAAGTGACTGTCACAAGGCATGCTAATAGAAGTACTTTCAAAATGAGTCGATTTTTGTTTACAATTTTCTTACAATAGAATCCTTGCATAGTTTACTTGATTATAGAACAGTTTTACCCCAAGTTGAGGACTATCCCCAATCATGTCATGTACCTTTAAAGTAACAGTACAGTTCAGCAAAAGAAACATGACAGAATTATTACTTTAAAAACATTATGAACGGTAAAGGACAAGAAGGTGACACTACTATCTAACTAATATAAAATGGAGTAAACAAAAGAACAACAACATAAATGTGCAAGAATGCCTACGTGTAAACCATAAAAACCCCGAATAATATTAATTCTGATTCAATATATATTTTTCACATTTTGATTTCAAAAACATCAAGAGAAACTGAGACTTTAACACTTCGTGGGATAATTCAAAAGTTGAGGTCCTTGGAACAAAATGGAATTTTTGAAACATGAAACTCTTCATTTGTATTTGGGGATAATTGAAAATGTCAAAAGATCAAACCATAACCAAAACCAAAACTCAACCATTTAGTGTAATTCTGAATAGGTTAAAGTATTTTCTAGAAAAGGGTCATTAATTTGTATTCCTCCTTAACATGTCATCCGAGGCCTGCATGGTATTACCATATTACTATGGTATTACTATTGTACTATTATAGTTTTACTATAGTACTAATGATACTACCATGGTATTACAACGTATTACCATAATGCTATGCTATTATGATGGTCCTATCATAGTATTATCATGGTACTAATGGTACTACCATGGTATTACCATGGTACATACTTATAAGGGATACGTGATACATATTCTTTTGTTTTACGTATTAGTTCGATTTTTTTTTCAGAGAAGTATGAATAATTGCCACAAGATATATTGTTCTGTAAAAAAGAAGAAAATAAAACATGAAATACATGTTGTATTTTTAACAGGTTAACCGCAATTATTTCATACCACGTGTATAGAATTCCACGATTCTCTCATAAACAATAACATTCTTCAAATCATAAACACATCGCTAAAATTTTATGAGTAACTATTTGTGATAGAAGGTTTTCTTCCATAAATCATATCCATGGAATTGTATGTTCATAAACAAAATTAATACAGCCGCGAGAGGCACGAAACTAAACTGACTACATGGCGCATGCGCGGAATAAAACTTACCGGAAACGACCATGTAAGCGTCGCCGATAGTCTCTACCTTGTAGACGTTGTAGGTATCGATACGACTATCGAAATTGGTATACACGTTGTTCAGCATATTGACGACCTGTAATGGGATTCAAATTGATCGATATTTCGGATGACGATAATAAACATTTCTCAACGACGACAAACTAGTTTCCCTCGCTTCTGTATTCTGATGGCAACTGGATCGATCCATTGAAAATGAAGAACACCGATGCAAAATGGGCTAATCCAGTTTCCATCAAAATTGAGAAATTAACATCAACACATTTACCGCCTACCTGTCTGGCGATGGTATAACATTAGAAGCCAAGTGGCACTAGGAAGTGAAAAATATTTCAGGTTTTGCCTTTATTTTCCTTCGGTGCTTGTTCAAACTCAGGCAAAGAAATAATTTTTCTTCAATATTATCAAAGAGGACTTATCCCAGTTTGCGCTCAAACTATTCAAATGTCAAGTGGAGTTCTTTGGAGATCGACAGTCCCCAACAAAGTTAATAATTACGATGCAATGCGCACAACGTTTAGACCTTTCACCATGCACACCTTCCAACACAACAAATTGGATATAATTACGTCAACGATTAAGAATTTAGCTATACATGTATAGTTTGATTTGTAAAATAAGCTATTGGTTATATGTACATCTTAATAAGGCCCAGAAAGCATCAATACCTGAATCACTTAGGGCACGGCGTAATTTATTTGTAATCATATGACGATAACATATATAATGTACGAATGAGTTGGTTACAAACTGCGTAATATTGTTAATTCATTCATTCAAACCACAGTGTTTCTTGTGATCAAAACTTTTATGAACACGTTTCGAAGACTATCTTTGCTCTTACGTTTTCAACTGTGCAATAAAATTGTTTCGTGTTCCTCCTGAACTGATCTTCTAAAACTCAGAATCAACATTTAAAAAGGGCCAAGGGGTGAACACATTTTGTAGATCTACGTTTACCTGCTTTTTCCAAGATTCTGTAATGCCCATGCAGTTATTACATAGTTATCATAGGCAATTGGTTAAATACTTCATTTTATCCAAATGAATCCAACATTTAAACTGGTAGGATCAGCTGCCTTAAGTTGTTAAATACAACTTCTGAAAATGTGTTGCATCTATATGCCCTTTGAAATGTCCCTGTCACTTTCGCATTCGATATTTTTAGAGTGCTGAGATGCAGCAATGAACTCCGTCGGTTAAGAGTGAAAATAACTATAGATCGTTGAGAATGAGAAAGGCGTTAACACTGTACAAACCCTGTGGCATTAGCGCCCTTTTCCTTCTCAAGAGTTTAGAGTTAACACCCTTCACATTCTCAACCGACAATAAGGTGTGTTCACATCTACCGATGATGATGGTGGAGGGCGTTAATACTGTACAAAATCTATGGCATTAGCGCCCTTTTCCTTCTCAAGAGTTTAGAGTTAAAGCCCTTGATATTCTCAAGACGATTAGTTTTCAAAGGGGGTCATGACATTAGCGCCCTTTTTTCTTAAGGGTTTGAAGTTAATTCCCTTCTCATTCTCAGCCGACGTATTCTAAATATCGTCTAGAAAGTCCCCAGTTACATAGACCGCAATCACATTGCCATAGGAAGTGTACCTCTCATTCTGTCCGGAGGTACGAAATGGAAGACGAGAGACGAGATATCTCATCGCAAGTTCTGTGGGAAATGCGTGTTACAGCATGCCCTCTTCAACGGGTTAAGACACAAGCGTGTCAGGAACAGAGGGCGCAAATTCACGGGGGGGGGGGACAGGGGGACATGTCCCCCCCCACGAATGGGAGGTGGGGACACAAATATCAATGGTCCCTCCCCTCCCCCACGATTGGTGAAAGAAAAAAATTTCGCAAATTTTCGCACTACCACACCCCCCCCCCCGGTTGGCGACGTTTCGACGGCTGGCATGGACCGGGGAAATCTTAACTTGGATTAGCGGGGAAAAAAAAAAAATCGTCCTTCCCCCCGCCCCCCCCCACCTCCCCCACGCTTACAGGAGTTTCGGCGGCTGTTGACCGGGGAAATTTTGACCCTGGATTGGCGAAAAATTCGCCCTCCCCCCCCCCCCCCCCCCCCCCCCCCCCCCCCCCCCCCCCCCCCCCGCCCCCCCCCGCCTGAGGCGAGTTTCGGCATGCTGGCGTGACCGGCAAAAAAAATTGTTGACCTGGGTTTTGGCTTTGACGCCGCGGATGAACAAATTATGTCCCCCCTACATTTTAAAATGGTCAGGAAGCGTACATGTGGAACGTTCCTCGGGACTACTTCGGGTATATGGAGGAAATGCAGGCTTCCATGATTGGTCGAAGACCAATCCAGAGGCACGCTTCCTATGGCAATGTGAATAAGACCAAAGAAATTCCCTGTGGCGTATACCTGAAGGGGTGAACTCTCCGAACAGATCCGAGTGAACCCGACGATATCCGAAAAGAGGATGGTAGCGGCGGTGAAATATTCGGCGTGCACGATCTGGTTGCGTTTCAGATTCTCGGCCACCGATATGGGCAGCATCTGGTAGAGCAGGGTGTCCGTCCGCTTCCTTTCCCTGTGCAAGGCCTTGGTCTGGTCCGCCAGGGTGAGGACGTAGTTCTGCATATTGGACGTCAGGGATTCCACGGCCTTGACGATGATGATGCACATGAAGACGACCAGGACCATGATGCTGATACTCACGGCCAAGTCGGTGTTGTCGGTGGTCACGGCCGAGTTCAGCTCCTTGAGGATGACCTCCGCCATCTGCCTCTGGATGTCGCGGAGGCTATCGATGTAGATGGTCATGTTGTCAAACCACCACTGACCTAGAGAAATTATTTTAAAGGCATTATATAACCAATGTTTTGAGTTTAAAAGATCGGAGCTACATGATTTCCCATACTACCAGTGTATTCGATAAGGTCTGGTCAGGAACTGAAGGTGACTGTGCAAAATAGAAAGCTTGTAAGTAATGGTCATATGATAAGTGGAGGAGGCTTGCAGAAATTGCTACTAGAAGGAATGGTATATAGGGTGAAAGACGATAAACGTGAAAGAGGTAGACAGCGAACAACATCGTTTTGGTGATGTTAGGAAATGGACTGGACTTAATTATGAAGAGGTTAGAACAAGTGTCCAAGACCGAAGACAATGGAGGTGCATAGCCGCCAACCCCACTCTAAGGGACGTCATTACTGATTGATTGATTGATTGATTGATTGATTGAATTGATTGATTGATTAGACAGAAAATTAAAAAGAATATAATGATAAAAAACATCAAAACTTACCTTCCTGCCAGGAGGCCTCACGTGAGATGTTGTTGTAGGAGATGATGGATCGCATCTCGTTGATCGTGCTCTGGAAGTCGTAGTTCGATTTGTCGATGGAGTCTTCGAGAATCATTCGCACGAGTTCGGAATACTTCTGAGAGGCCCAGATGTTGCTCTGACCAACCTACAACGACAAATTAGGTACAGGAATTCAAAAGAGTGTACCTTTGCAACTCTACATTTCATCTTGTTTTCTACAGAAAACCAATTCTTTTGGATTTGTAGGGTAATGCGTGTTTTGACCAAGGTAGTGGCAAAGTACCCAGTGTGTAATCTGTTAATTTTTTGTTTTGCTTTTAGTTCACAGCAATCGAAATTCCTATAACATTTTCCATAAAACACTGGCGAAGATTTCATTTGCAGAAATATATAATGACATCATGTTATTGGCTATCTTCAGAGACCAATCCTGTTTGTAAGTTGTCGGAAGCCATACGTTCACTTTTCAACGAGCTTTTTGCAGGTTTTAGCTGTGTAGTAATAATTAACTGTAGGTTTTCTTTTCAGGACGTGTCTACATGATGATTGAATCTACGTGTTTGGATTGGTGTTCAACGTGAAAAATGTGACTCCTTATCCATGAACTGAAAAAAATCTGATTAATAATGAGTAACAATCTTTAAATAATCAATCTACCTCAATGTCTTTGACTTTGAAACAAAGAGCATCAACCGATTCTCAAAACTGGGCACCATTGGGGCTCATGTGAGGGAGCGTAGCGAGTACGCTGGGGGGGGGGGGGTGAAGTCCCTCATGATGGGAACTGCTTCAAAACTTTGTTACCCCCTAATCACATCTTTTTCTATCATATGAGACTTTAAAATTACAAACTGTATTGCTAACCCCGAGTCCACATTCCTCCAGAGTGGGGAAGAATATTTTGATGTCCCCCCCCCCCTTTGAAAGTGTGTGGGGGTGGTGGGGGATGGGGAACTGAAAGGGTTCTGAAACAATACCTGCATCTTCTCCATGTACCACCGGTAGTCGGTGAGCTTGTAAAATCCTCCCTGCGTATAAAACACTGCCCCCAACGTCCGTTCGATGCCAGTCTGTTCCATTCCCACGATGAGGAGCTGGTAGGCGACTAGCGTCTCCCATAACCCTTGACCCCCGGACTTTCCCACGCTCTCGTACAGCCAATCGATGAAGAGCTGGATGGCATCGGTGTAGAAGTGGATGACCTCGTAGATAGTGGTGTTGTGGATGTCAAGGGTCAAACGGTATTCGAATAGATAGGACATGAGCGCCTCCTTGTTCTGGAATTGCTGGTACGCCATGGTTCCTTTGACGGGCCAATCATCCAGACTTTCCAGAACCTGGATGTAGACATCAATGAAAGTTTACATTCGACTTCGTCCACAGGATAGGATATACGTGTATGTGAGATTCACATTAAAGATTGGGTTCAGGAGTTGCAAGACCACCGCTTCCCTTCATGTCATTACCGAATGATAGTCAAGTACTTACCAATGGTGTGTTGAAAGTTTAAGATCCATATGTCATGAACTTGTTTTGTTGTTTTATGAGAAAAAACTAATAACGATATATGCTACCAGAATATTGTTCTTTCTGTGAGTTCAAATTTTGCTCAGATAGGCGTTCGCATCACCAGCTAGCGTTGCGGTCAGTAGATGATTACGTAGGCCTACCCTGGTCCTTCTGAACTGTGCGTGACCTCCGGCTAGCTGGCCGACGAGACAGACCTCGCCACAGACCACTGCAGGAATTGTTGTAAAGGCACGGGCCGTCGCTTTGCAAATTTTGAAGTTTAACGGTCGAGATTTTCACTAAAGCTACATAGTCTACCCAAAGGTTCTATGAGAGGTGTTTATTTATAATAATATTCACATTGTGAATGATTTTATCTGATTACATTTATTTTGCCTTATTTCGGACGTGCAAATCCTGAACCCAATCTTTAAGTCTGATTCCAATGATATCAGAACCGTAAATAGAGAGAGTTTGGCCAACCTGGTTTCACTAGGTTATAATATGGAGCATGCTTTCCACATTAACAATGTTTCTTCCCATTGGACATCACTATACACTAGGCGTCATCTTGGCGTCGCAGATATCAGATGTCCCGAGTGACAATGAAGAGCGGGATAGTGTTTAGTGAGGCATTTGAAAGTAACCATACCTGTAGTGATTTAGTGTTGTATGAATATTTTGTTAAGTTTGCAGAAAGCATATCTCAACATTCTCTTGTGCATCTGGTGCATACACTGATATTATAACATACCTTACCCTAAGACCTATCTAGATGTAGTGTTCATCAAATCAGTACTTTGCACAACTTTTTCATTAATAGTGACCTCTTTCAGCACATGCACATGCAAATTACAACGCCAAGCTATATCTTATTCTGGTCCAGAGTAGTGTGTCTTTGTAAAACCCCTGTCGTTGTCATAACCATAAGCGTTTCCACGGTTTATAACAGAATGTATCACGGTTTTAGAAAATGTACAAGAAAAGAGAGAAAGAAAGGACCAAACAACGCTAATTATTCAAGTATGTAATCGTCAAGATGCGCTCATAAGCAGAAGCTTCAAGCCTCAACAACAAAGTAAACAAACAAAGAAAAAAATCAAAACGCAAAAGAAAAAGAAATAAGAAAGAGAGACAGAGAGAAGAAAAAACGATCAACAGACAGAAAGAAAGAAACAAATAAAGAAAGGAAAAGAGGAAGAAAAAGAAGAAAAGAAAGAAAGGAAAGAATGAGTAAGGACATAATGAAATAAAATTGATTCCCCAGTCAACAACCAGGCAAAATACTAATAAACACAAGATCAAAGTCGAACAAGCCCATGTAGCCGTATATATTTATAACTCTTTCTTTCAAATGAATTCGAGGAAAATAAGAAAGTCTAAATGGAATAGCATGCTCTGTTGGAGGATGCCACACACCTCATCAGTCAGTGGATAGGTGTTGATCAAGAAGATTTTCCTCTCGGGTCCGGCAGCAGTCTTCTGTTGCATCAAGGAACTGATGTACAGGGCTGTCATGTCGCGTTCCATCTGAAGACTGTGGACCAGGGTCCCAACCTGAAAGGAACAACGAAGACATTTCAATCCATGTTAACCTGTTGCCTACGGGAAACTTAATTAATGAGAATCTTAACAGAATAACGGAGGCAATGGGTTAACCCATTAAGATAGAAGATATGTCGTGTTTCTATGATTTGTTGTTGGAATAAAGTGATATAAAATTTAGTTATCATCATTAGTCATCAGTGGACGGGTTGGAGAATGCAGAAGCAACCTGGTTTGCAGTGAGTATTACCCCAAGTCAACGGAGAGATTGCTGTTTGTTCCAGATGGATATCTTGTGAGATAGTGTTTGGGAAACGTAGTCGTATACCTCTGTCGGTAGACGCTTCTGTTGGGGCCCAAAAGACCAACTAGGAAATTGGCTGATCAGATGAGCACACGCAGTGGCCTGCGCAGCCTTTTGACAAGGCCCTCTCGCTGTATTACGGGCGAGCGAAGCGAGCCCAGCCGAGCGCGCAGCGCGAGGGCCTTTTGAGATCTGATTCCAATGCTTATGTTAGACCTTTGAATTACCGAATTTTGCTACCCTATTTTGGGTAGCAAAAATCAACCAATCAGCGTGTCTGTCTACTTGATCCTACGTTGAATATGCAATCATACTAGGACCATGTTCGTACAGACTGTTGCTGTAACACGAAACGATCTGGAAGCGTTCACTATTTCATTAGGCGAAATGATTCACAAACGCAGATTTTTAAAAAATACTCTGTTCAAAACAATGAACGTGTACTAATTTGGTGTTTGATGGTATATGTATTGTAGTAACCAACAATGAAGAAATTTCTTTCAACCCACCGAATAGTTGAGACCAAGACAGGGAATCGTAGCGCGAAATTTCATTGGTTGATACGAACAGAGATCGGTCGTTCCTGTGGTCATGAATAATAATTACTTTTCGGATGCCAAGCAGATCTCAAAAGGCCCTCGCGCTGCCGCACTCGCTCGCCCATAACAGCGAGAGGGCCATGTCAAAAGTCTATGGCCTGCGGAGCATAGTAAACTCTGTTTCATGACCCCCTGAAAGGCAACCACCCTATACAACGACGGCCCCAGCCAACTACTCCTAGGACAACCACCCTCTAGCACAAGTACCCCCGGACAAGTGACCCCAACCAACTACCCCCATAGGGCAACCACCCACTAGTACAAGTACCCCCGGACAAGTACCCCCAGACAACTACCCCTAGGACAACCACCCTCTAGCACAAGTACCCCCGGACAAGTGACCCCAACCAACTACCCCCATAGGGCAACCACCCACTAGTACAAGTACCCCCGGACAAGTACCCCCAGACAACTACCCCTAGGACAACCATCCTCTAGCACAAGTACCCCCGGACAAGTGACCCCAACCAACTACCCCCTAGGGCAACCACCTTCTACTCCTAGCACCCCCGGCAACTACCCCCACAAAACTACCCCTTAGGGCAGCCATATGCTTTAAGACAAGTACCCTCGGACAAGTACCCCCAGACAACTACCCTATAGGGCAACCACCCTCTAGGACCTATAACCCCCCCCCCCCGGACAAGTGTTCCCAGACAACTGCACCCGGACGAGTACCCTCACACTCCTCGGACAACTACCTGCGGAAAAGTACCCCCGAACAAGAACCCTTTAGCAAGGGCGCCGGAAGCCGGGGGGGGGGGGCAGAGGGGGCACTTGCCCCCCAAATAAAATTTTTGTGCCCCCCTGAAAGGTAAAAAATAAATAATAACTCAATTATTTAAAGTAAAAATGAGCAATAAAGGCAATTTTCTTGTCTAAGAATTGTCAATTTCATAACTGAAAAATGCAAATTTTTCGCCCCTGACGGGGCACTTAAATTTAGTGTATAGATGGTAACCTCACGTCCTTCGAAGAGTGTCCCCCGTGAAACATACCTTTAGTAAACCCTTTCCATTTTGCCTTTTCTTCTAAGCTTTCTAGCAATGTAAGAATATTTATCATTGCTCAATCAATGCGGTCACGTTTAAGCTTTTCATGAATACATTTCAGACTAAAATCGAAAGGCAAAGTGAAAGTGGCTCACCAGTGTACGTATGTTCATGAGAATTGAAAATTCACGATGATTCTAAGCTCTCGCTCGTGTTGTTCGCGCATATGTGTATAAACATAAGACTGTGAGACTGGGCGGGGGGGGGGGGGCTCTGTACCCCCTCGACAAAAAATAACAATTGGAAATTCAGGCAAAAACGGTCTAAAAAGCATTTAAAAAATGGGCAAGCTTGTGACAAAAGAACTAAATTTCAATATTCAAATTAAAAACAAAAACGCAATTTAAATGGTTAACTATCTTTTTTTGGTTGTTGTTTGGAAGAAGCCATCCGAATTTCAAAAAATGTCAACAATTTCGACGCGCTCCGCGCGAAATAATTGCATTCTAAAAGTTTGGAAAATTGAACGATATGAATTTTTAGTGGTATTTTACGTAAAATTTATTAGTTTTGTAGTGCCTTTGATATTTTTAAAACATAATTGGGCATTACTTTTTATGTCTTTTTCGTCTTATCAAAATTATAAGGGGGGGGGGGCAAGACGACCTAACCACTAATTCTAATTTTTCTTATTAGCGAAAATAACGAATTGCAAGTCAATGAAATACAGATTCATTGATTCTGTGTTGGCCTGGACTCCTCGCGGGAACCCACGCTCCAACGCGCATCGTGTAGGCTTACTTCTTTTTGGTGGCTTCTGATTTATGTAAAGGCCGTATGGCAGCAAGTGAATTCTGTATGAACTGTGTGGTGCCATATTTTGTAAATCATACTGGCTGAAGAGGCTGTTTATTTTTAATTTAAAATAGCATTTGCAAACATCATGCAAACTACGGTCCAGCACCGCAAATTAACAAAATCAAACAATTATGTTTCATTGCAATGTTTTATTGTAATTAAAACTTTCAAAGATTTAAACTAAATAAATATGCCTGTGACACTCG
>JZLH01S0628797.1:67942-78092 GCA_001188425.1 Eucidaris tribuloides | reverse complement strand
AACTACACACACACACTAATTTTTTTCTAAAATTTTTTTCTCATTTGTGTAACATTGTTTTTTATCGGAATACCGGTTTGGAAAAATCTGTTCCGGAACCCGATAGCGCCGGTCGGAATCAGTATTCCGTTCCGATCCGACTCAGCCTTAGGCTGAATCGTGGCAGTCCAATAAATACGCTTTCTGCCAAGAAGGAATTTATGCCTTCTCCATATCAAACTCCAATGATCACACTCTTGCAAAAATAATATGGAGTAAAGTTTTTGATCGGCATTACTCTCAAGTCCATTACATATTAATATTTTGCCTTAACTCTTAATGTGCCAGAGGATTTAAGCCTCTATGGACTTTATGTGTATTATTTGGTGCAGATCTGCGACTTCGGCATGTTAAGAGTTAAGTTACATGATACTTCTAATGTGAATGTTAAGTGATAAAAAAAAATGCTGAACTATCTAATTTTTACTGAGTAGTTTGCTGTTCGTCAAGGTTTTATCAAATGATAATTAGATTAAATGCTTGATCTTTTTGTGCATGTTTGTAATAACTCATAAGAGTGACTCGACAGGACTTGAACCTGAAACCTACAGATTCTAGTCTGCAGCACTACCAACAGGCTCTACTCAGAAATAACATTGCTACAGTAATCAAGATAGCTAGCAAACCTACTCAGCAGAGTCAATCCTCTTTGCAAATGTATCATTCATTGATCCATTTCTTATTGTTTGTTTTTGGCTGTGCTTCAATTTCTTACAGATGAACGTACCTAGCGTGCCTGTGTTTCTCAGTGTTTCTGGTCTGTATGATGTGGAATTTAGGCTGGTCATGTCTTGCAGGAATGGCAATGTGTATACCCTCAAAAGGTAAGGGTCACTGTGAAATAACAAACAAAAAACACTTATGTGGCTTTGTAAATACATGTATAAAATAATGACAAAACAAAACTAAAAAGTCATATTGAAAGATTACTTTATTTCTGAAATATTCAACCAAGTGAATTCCTGCTAAAAATTTCTGTGTAAATAGTATTTCAACACCAGATTGTAGTGTTCTAATTTTCCACTCTTATTAAAGTAATTTGTGGTCTGTTGGTGCCAAAACCTGTTTTGAATAATACACGTCTAGCATGAACAGTTGATGAACTCCCAATTGTAACCAGACCCATGTTGTAGGTGCACTTTCAGTAACCTTGTAATTCGGGCTGGGCGATGTTTTGATAATATCGAAATTAGTTGATGTTGAAAAAATATTGAATACACAATAATGATCTCATGGTTATTTCAAAATATCGCCAGAGGCACGATATGGCCCTAAATACAATCGATTATGAAAACCTAATGGGGAAAATGCATGCACTGGAGTGGGAGGGACCAAGAAATCCCCATAGCTATGAATACTCTGCACACGAGAGGTAAAAACAGGGAAGAAGGAGTAAAAGAGAGACCTCCATGCTGTTCAGCTATCAAACTTGTGGTAGTGCAAGAGCAGTAGTGCACTTAGTATTTTGTCAACAAATCTGTCAACACACTGCCCACCGAAAATCCATTTATAAACAATCGGCACCACGAATCTCCAGATCTAGTTACAAGACGGTCTACAGAAAGCAACATTGTTTTGACCACATTTTGATAACAGCCCTAATGGGCACACTGTCAAGCCTAAAATAGATTGATCTTATTCGTCACAAATCTGTTTTTCAGCTAAGGCGATATATCGTGTTATCGACGATGTTTTTTTCCACGATAATCGAATGAGGTTTAGATCATATTTCGCCACCTCTACTTGTCATGCAATTCTATTCCAGGTTGTTCATTTAACCCTTTCTTTGCCGAGGTCACTAATATCCACAGACTGTATGCACAATACAGTTATTACAAACGGTACTCTCCCACAAAGTGCAAAATCATTTTCAGCATGAAGGGACTGCGTCAGTTGTTCAACTTAAATTTTAATGATGAGCATAAACCAAAGTTTCATTGAATAACGTGACAAAATAAGGATCAAGATCAAAAGTCCTGAGAGGTTTAGGAATTGCCATGCGTGACAAAAGTTTATTCTTTCTGTCAATTACACTTAGGGGCATGAAAATGGCCAAGCAGTGTTTTGAACTGAATTCCCAACCAGTTGGCTTACAGCGAGTCGGCAAGAACATCATAGTGGGATGCATGGACCAGACACTGCAGTGCTACACCACAAAGGTAGGATACTCTCTTTCTGTATTAGCACTCCTATCATTGGCATACGGAGGGTATCTGATTCAGAGCTGAATGGAGTCTGCATGATGGCACTGTATTGCCAGTATGCACAGTAATACACAAGTCTATTATACATTTGTACTAATGCCAATAATGGGACAGCAAGTAGCACTGATATAAATTACACATTACTTATACAGCGTGTCCCAGAGAAAATGTCCCTCCCGTAAACAACAGAATAATTACCAGAATCAAGTTTTATACACAATTAAGTTTACATATTTAGAAAGCCCATTTAATTTTGTAGTTCCTGTAAAATTTTCAAAGGTCTCGCTCTATTGGTTTTGAATATACAGGCTCTTATGTAGCAGCAGTGCTCTCCAGCCCATTCCAAGTTTACTAAAAAGAAATGCACACTACAGACATGCCATGCATTATTCCATGCTTCACTTTCATGTCAATGATTATGTTCTTAAAAGTCAAGTTCATTCACTTTTTAAAATGAAAACTAATCAAAATTCAGTTCCACAGTCATGATTGCTCTCATAGGGTGTGTTCCATTTAAAGTTTGTCCTTCAATGTCCAGCTTGTAAACCTTTATTGTTCTCCTGCACATCCTTCCACCTGATTACCATTCAGGTTGATGCATTGATGAAGCACTGCAAACTTGGAATGGACTGAAAACTGGACTGTGGATTCAAAACCAATAAAGCGAGACCAATGAAACTTTCACAGAAGTTAGAAAATAAAATGAGCTATCTTAATTGAGTATAAAACCAGATTTTGATGATTATTCTCTTGTCTACGAGAGGGACATTTTTTCTGGGACACGCTGTTTGCATTCTTGGGAATGAGTTTCTCCGTACCATCACATAGCATTTTTTCCCCCAGTATTTTCCATTTTCTATCCTAATTATTCTTCCTCCTTCTCCTCCTCCTCCTCCTTAAGTGCCATATCTAGTGACGTTGGTGACCATGAAATGCCAGGCCTTCCTGTCCATTGTCAGTCTAAGAAGCTTAATCCTCTCCATTTCAGTCCATGTTGCGATGCTCTGTAAAATGTTGTTCTTGGATGTCCTCGATCCCTCTTTCCTGCTATCTTCCCAGTGAGAAACAAGCACTTCAAATCACCTTTCCTCATACAGTGGCATAAAAAGTCCAGCTCCTAATTTAATCAATAACTAAAAAAAAATATACAGAAGTTTTGGTTATGGCACATGAAATGTTATTTTTCATGACCCTGTATAAAGCAGATTTATTGATTTAGGTGGGGTTTTTGTTTTCAAATTGTTGAAATTGCATTTTTAAAGTGTCTCAGTCACCAAAGAAATTAAGTTTACTCACAAAAACTATGGTCCCTTTTAATATTTTTTCATATAAACCACTTGTCATAAGGCTGTACATCAGAACTGTCCATACATACTAATTTGTTCTTGATGGCCTTCTCTTTCCTTTCTTGACAGGGTAAGAAGCTGTGGACAGTGTACCTGCCTGCAGCTATCACGACCATGGAGTTAATGGACCACAGGCAGAAAGGGTTTAAGGCCGTCATGGTGGCCCTAACCCTAACCCTAACCCTAACCCTTCTCTTTCCCTTCTTGACAGGGTAAGAAGCTGTGGACAGTGTACCTGCCTGCAGCTATCACAACCATGGAGTTAATGGACCACAGGCAGAAAGGGTTTAAGGCTGTCATGGTGGCTCTTAGGAATGGTGAAGTACATGTCTACAGGGACAAGTTCCTGATCAACTCTATCAAGACAGGGGTAAGAAGAAAGAAATCAAGGGATAATCAGCTCTACCGTATCAACTATATGTATTAGATGTTAGTCTTAACCTAAAAGACTGGGGGGGCCTAAAGGCCCCCCCCTCGACACTTTTTGTGATTATTTTAACGCGTAGAAGCTATGGCCACGATATTCATGACTTTTTCTTTGAAGTCTTGCGTCATCTTTTAAGTCCAAATTTGCGACTCCCGGGTACCCGGTTCCGAAATTACGCAACTTTTAGTACTTGCATGTCACACCAAAAATCGCTCAAAAACATGAAATTGTGTGTTATTTCAATGCAAATTGTGTTTTCAGCCCAAATTCATAAATGTATGATCATTTTACTTTTACTGATTGATTTAACTAATTTTATGCTGTTTATGACCGAAATAATGTCGCCGACAATTTCCATTGAAAAAACAATAAAAAACAAAAAGTCGAAAAACAAAGAAATACATAAGAAATTCCAAAAACAATAAAATACATAAGAAAACATTTTGATACCGAATTTTTTTTAATGTACCTCCAATCAGAATCTCGCAAAGAGTCTTTAAACAAAAAATGAGCACTTCAAGGGCTTTACTTAATGATTTACAGCCAAATTCTAATTTCATGCATAAATTAGCATAATTAATTAATTAAAAATAAATCTGGACTAATTTTTGAACACATCAAATAAAATGAACAATTCTGTAGATTATGATCGAATGGGTTGAGCAGATGAACGGCGGATGCGCTGTCGACTTTCATCCGTTCGGGACTCGCTCCGCGGGATCAACGGCCGAGATCTGGCCAAGGGGTGGAGGGCCCTTTCAACGGCCCCCCCCCCCCCCCCAGCTCTTTCCAGCCTCCAAAATACCCCATTCTTTTTAGGGTTAATTCATAATGTGCCGAAGTCGCAGATCTGCACCAAATAATACACATGAATTCCATAGATGTTTAAAGTGATAGGCTAACATTGTGGAGCTTCAATTTAAAAAGTTGTCAAACTTTGATATCTGAGCTACAAAGTAGTGTTCAAATGGAAAATTAAACACCCTAGAATACAAAAGTTTGGAAATTTATGCTTCCACCGGCAAGATATGAATGAATAAACAATTAATACTCGGGGCGAGTAAAAAAAAAAGCCTAGATCTACACACAGTAAGTCTATGGGAGGAAATGGGCAAGTGAATCCGGTCAATTTGAATGCTTGTAGATTTTCACTTTTTTAAAGCACTAAATCATCATTTTGAAATACAATTTTTTCAGGGCTTCATTTTTAGACCTTATCAAAGATGCTTGGAGCATGGAGGATTATGTAGCTCACATTTTTTTAACTGTAGTAAATGTTAGCCAGTAGCTTTAAATTGTCTGACGTGTTCAGAGTTAAGATTGTCTTGATTCACTTTTAAAAAATAACTGTAGTTTGTTGATTCAGTGCTCCTAGTTACACCATTTTTTACTGCGTTGTGCAATGCTGTGTTTTTCAGGGTCATGTTTTATGCCTGTGCATATTCCAAACAAACATGTTTTCTTCCCATACACATTTTGAGTCTTAAATTTTTCATCGCAATGTAAATTCCAAAACTCCCAAGTAATACCTTTTCAGAAAGATAAAATCATATTATATTTCTTTTATTGTAGAATTCAATTAATTGTTATAATTGAGCATTTCCAACCAAAATAAACAGTTTTGATTATTGCTTCTTACATTAAAGACACTATATAACACTGTGGAAGACCGGTTTAAAAAATTGTCGAACTTTGCTATTTGACATATCTGACAGTGTTTGAATGGACAAATAAACACCCTAGAACACATAAGTTTGGACAGTTATGCTGTTACTAGTACATTATGTGCAGATACAAATTGGCACATTAATTTCATATCAGCCGATAGGAAATTCTGCAACACAGAGCAGTCTATGGTGGAAAACTGGAATGGTCTCTCAATGATTTTCACTTTTTTAAAGCACTTAATGATCGTTTTAAACTGCAATTTTTTCAGGGCTTCATTTTTACACCGTATCAGAGACACTGGTACCATGGGGAATCATGTAGCTCAGATTTTTTAAACTGGAAACGTTGTTATACAATGCCTTTAATATTGTAATAACCTAATTATCAAATTATGACACTGACACTTGACTTTGTGTAAACATACTGATTAATTCACTAATCGCTACCTTCAATCTGATTAATCCAATGTTTCATTAAATTATCTAGCCAGCCTACAATTACTAGAAGTAACATCTTCCTCCCCCCCCTTTCTTTGTATTAGGAGCACAATTGTAATGAAATGGCTAAAATAGAGATATTTGTATCTTGTAAAACATTTTAATGGCAGGACATCATCACCAGCCTGAAATTTGGTCGCTTTGGTCGTGAGGACTGTTCCCTGATCATGACGACCAAGCGAGGGGGTCTGTTGATCAAGATCCTGAAACGAAATGCCACGTTTGAAGACAAGGACATCATGAGAGGCCCCCCGGCTTCCCAGCACCAGAAACTGAACGTCCCCAAGAAAACCAAGGTGTTCGTCGATCAGACCATGAGGGAGAGAGAGCATGGAGTGTGTAAGTACAAACTTGTAACACAAAAGTTGATTTTGGAGTGATTAACATTACAGTATATCATTTTTCATAAGTTTCAGTAGATTTCATGTTGTTATCTGATGTTCGTCATGACAATACCATACTGTGTAAAAGATGTTGAAAAAAGTCTGATGGACACAGTATTTTTGGGCTTGAACATTCCTTGAATGGCCTCCGAAAGCCCAGTTATGTTGGAAGGATGTATCACTGTCAAATGAATAAAACATTCTCATTTTAAAGCATTCTTTCTAAGGTTAAAGGTAAATGACATGAATGGGGGTAGTCCTCAACTTGGACTGAAAATACTCCAGAATCAAGTAAACTGTGCAAGGATTCTCCTGTGAAAATCTTGTAATCAAACGTTGACTCATTCTAAGACAACTAATGTCAACATCCTTCATGGCAGGCAAACCTATTGTGCGGCTCTCTATGGGTCCTATTTTTATCATGCCCCAATAAAATTAAAATACTAGAATGTTCATGCTTGATTCTCCTTAAGTAAACAAATTGGAGACAAATCCTTCCAGCTGGGAGATCCACTCCAGCTGGTGTATAGTTGGTATATATTTAAACTTATTTGGTTCTTAAGGCATTTTCAAGTGTTCCCAATCATGTCACTAACCTTTAAAGTGTTAGCAATTTGAAGGTTTAAAAATTACATTCAAAATTCTGTTGACATTGAACTTTGCATTTCTAGAGGTGAATTTTAGAGCGCTAAAGATGTGGAATTTCGTAGAAAATGAATTGATTTTTGTTCTGCTTGGACTAAAGGGGGGGGGGGGTTAATGTCAAATCATATTGAAATGTTTAGTATATGAGTAAAGTCCTTCCTGTTGTTTGGGCTGGCTGAAAGCCTTTCAACTACTGAGAGTATTAATGGAAAATGTAACTCGAAAACACAATAGAAGATTTGTAAAGTTCTGATTTCATTTGTATTTCACACTTTCATAAAACAAAATTTCCTAGAATAATTCTGCCAGATGCAGAGATTTTAAATTCTACCTCTCCTCTTTCTGTCTTGTTATTTGTAGCCATGCATCGTATGTTCCAACACGATCTCTATCGGCTCAGACTCACCACAGCAAGGTCTTTTGTCAAGGCTCTAGACTCCAGTCTGACTCCAGTATCCTCAAACCCAAATGAACCCATTAAGTTATCAGCTCAGGTATGTCATCATTTTGAGTAGATTACCAACAGTAATCAAGTATTTGTTTCCCACTTAGTGGAAGACAGTGTTTGGGGAGGTCATCGTGGCTTAGTGGATGAGACTCAGGCTTCTCATGCGAGAGATACCAGGTTTGAGTTCTTGGGTAACACACTTTATTTGTGTGCCATGACCTTCCTGAGGTCCTGTGTCAAAACACCTCAAAACACCTCAGCTGATAAAAGAACCCACCAGACTTCTTTGAAAAGAGATGGGTGCAAAGATAATCCAATGTGGTAACCACCTGCCTACTTACATTCCTGCAAAATATGATTTCCTACATGTATACTCACACCCACAGTATTCAACAAAGGCCCCCCCCCCTCCCCTGGAAATAAGCCAATTAAGGCTTTAGGGTTTATCCTTTGTTTGTAGTTTACAGCAAAATGAAATGTTAATGTTAATGTTAAAAGTTAATTGAAGTATTCTTTAGAGGAAGGAAACAAACATTTGATTTGGGTAAGAGCATAGTAATTGTAACTGAATGGTTCTCTGTCTAAACAAAACTGAATGGCTGCCGTCTTTCACTCAAGTGATTGAAAAGCATAATTTTTCTCTCGATACAAAATAAAGATGTAAATGTCTGATTTTGCCACCTTTTAATTTAATCCCCTACAGTCGTTGCATTATGACATTGCATCAATATATAAAATGTGAATATGTACATCAAAAGACACAGATATATACACACCACAACTGCCATTTGTTCATTCCTTTTGGCATTGTGACCTGTTCAAATCAAGTTCACCATCTTGTAACAGTTAAATATGCTCAACACGGAAAGTCACTTACAAGATTACAAAGTTCCATACATCAGAACAGCTATATTATTATATTTCATTTATTGACTTTCAGTCTCTTCTTTCTCCTGTTTTCTCTACTCTTGTAGATTCAGGGAATAGGACCCACCTTCAAACTGACGGTTCGGTTGCAGAACACATCTATCAATAATCCATCCATGAAACTCCTCATCAGTTTCTTCTATGATGAGAAACTCTACTCTCTACAGAAGACGATGATCCCAGTAAGAATGCCAATTTTTATATGAAATCCTTGATTTTTATGTTTAGTAGTTCAGTCACATTTTTATTGAGCCTTATTCCCCCCCCCCCAAAAAAAGAAGATCTTGGACGCAATTGTTGGGTGGACTTACAAACATGGAAAAGTCCTTTACTGACGTCAAAATGTAATAGTTGTGTTCTGAGTGCAGTTAAGGTTCTAGCTGAAAATAAACTACCAATATCTAATAAATCATTACAAGTATGTGTACATTGTTTGGTAATCCCATATTTTGAATTTTTGTGTACATTTTCACATTATTTATCAATCTGTTCTCCAAATGATTGAGGAATGAAGGTTTGTCATATGGCTGCATTATTGTACTAGCAGCTGACAATAATAATCTGTGGACATATTGGATTCATTTATCATTTCTTTAGGAAATAGCAAGAAACAGATATGTATCATACTGGACATCTCAGTTTCTGTACCCTGTGTGACACGTATCATTTTTGCCTATTTCAGTCAGAAAAAAATTCCCCCGTGCTAGCCACCTTTTCTTATTAACTTGGTCAGGAGACCAAAGAATGTAAAAAGAAAAAAATTGTGATGGAATCGCTGTGAAAACCCATTTATGTATTGTTTTATTTTATTGCACTACATTGTGCTATTACACCTTGCCGGCCACTATTTTATGAAATTATCTATCCACACTATGCATTTTGGTGTGCAGTCAAGTACGCTTTTAAAAAAAGATTATTTTCTATTCAAGCATTTCTGCACAAGAGATATATACTAATCACAAAATAACTGGCTCAACCATTGTCAAACAGTGATGTCTCTAATGATTTTTTATACTTTGTTTTCAAGGTTCCACTACTTGTACCTGGGCTGAATTATTCCTTTGAGACCTTAGTGGAGTGTCTAAGTGATAAAGGCATTGCAGATGTTATCAAGGTAAATTTAATGTGTTAGATATGTACACAGATTTAAAGGTGATTATTGAAGCCACAGGCTAACAATGACCACAGTGTAAAAAAATGTGAGCTACATAATCCTCTAAGTGTCTTTGATAAGGTCTAAAAATGAAGCCTTGAAAAAATTGTTTTTCAAAATGATTATTTAGTGCTTTAAAAAAGTGAAAATCGTTTGTTGACTGGATTCACCTGCCCATTTCCTCCCATAGACTTACTGTGTGTAGAGCTAGGCTATTTTGTATGTGGCCCGAGTACTAATTGTTCATTCATTCATATCTTGCGAGTGGCAGCATATATTTCCAACCTTTTGTATTCTAGGGTGTTTATTTGTCCATTCAAACACTACTATGTAGCTCAGATAACAAAGTTTGACAATTTTGTAATTTGAAGCTCCACAATGTTAGCTTGTGTCTTTATCCATCAAAATGATAG
>JZLH01S0628797.1:36521-48902 GCA_001188425.1 Eucidaris tribuloides | reverse complement strand
TTTTTTAATCTACTCATTTTGTCGATGAAGGCAATTCTCCTTTATTATTATGTTATATTTTCTTCATGTTTCATTCATTTTCTTTCTTGTTTGTGCGCCTAACGGGGCGCGGACATTTTGTATTCAGTGCAGAGAAGACATCATTGGGTAAATTATGTTCAATGAACAGTTTGTGCGGAAAAGGGTCATTGCATCTCATCATAATGCCATCATTGGGGTAGCAAAATTAGGCCCTCCTACTGTTTGCCCCACTACTGCGCCCCCCCCGATTTCACTTAAAGGCAAGTAGTGCCATTTTTCTAAGTTAAATGCGCCTTCTTTTGGTTTGATTCCATACTGAGTGAAGTTGAACCTATTTCAAATAAGCACATTCGTCACTGAAGGTGATTTTCTTTTCTTTTTGTTATTTTTGTTCCATGTATTTTTGCCCCTGACGCACATAGATTAACGAGAATACTTCCAACGAAGAGGCACATTATGTGCCTAAAAATGGCATTTGGCCTCTCAAATGGGCCCTACCCATATTTTTCCTTGAAAACATGGCCCTATTTTATGTGCTCTTCAAGCGAAAAAATGTGTCTTTCGTGAGGGAACTTTCCGACGGTAGCCTTTTCATCTCTTCAACAAAGAACTCGCTTCTTAAGGAGAATGCCCCTTTTTCTTTAACAGAACTCCGCGTATTCAAAGTGTGCATCATGACTGTGCAACGAAACTACGTGTTTAATCATCTCCGCCCCTTAAAGTGTTTGCTCATTGATTCGTATGGATCCGTTTGATCTGTATGTTCTTCATCTTTTTAACACACTGCAAAAACTTTTGAGTTGTAATTAGCCCCAGAATAGACAACAAAGCGAGTTTTACAAATTTTCCAAATTTCTACGTTCGCTCGCGGAGATATATTTCGTGTTTTAATGATCACAAATTACCTTCACCCTTGAATTCCTTACACTACCGCGAAGAAACAGCTACTTCAATCAGAAAAGTTTGATCTAAACAGATGTTCTTCATCTTAACTTTTAAAACACTACAAAATATTCAGAGCTGTAATTAGCACTAGAATAGACCACAAAGCGAGTTTTACAACTTAAGATGTCTAAATTTTCTCAAACCGCTCGCTCGCGGAGTATGTGTACACATTTCACATATTTTAATGAACCCACTTCAAAAAGGTTTTGCTCAAGTTATATTGCCGCAAAAAACAGCAACTTCAAGCAGAAACCTAATCTGATGGTGAAAATATTTGCATTCGTCCAATGTCCCTTTTGACATTTAAGTGCCCTTTTTTTGTCTTTGCCCCCCTCCAAACGAAAATACGTTCCGCCGCCCCTGTACTCACTTGAATGTCAGTTTAGATATGAGGCCATTTTTCCTAAAAACTCGGCCGTTTCCATAGTAACCATCATTATTATGAGGTAACCATGACATCTGATGACTGGAATTTTATATCGATCAAAGAAGTGTGTTTAAATTGACACTGACATTTATATCTTGTTTTTATGAAAAACATGTTATGTGTACATCATTTTTCATGAAAATATAATTATTTTCTCAAAATTTAGGTGTTTCCATGGCGTCCATGTTGGGAGGTAACCATTACCATGGATAATTAAGATTTGATTGTAATCAGACTTTAAAAAGGTACATCGTGATCAGAAAGTCGGAAAGCTTACTGTGTGTGTTTAGTGTTTACACATTTTATTTTTTGTTATCTTTTTCCAAACGAAATGCTAATTTTTCGTTAAAAAAAATCAATTCTTATTATGCTGTTGCTATGGCAATAGAAATGATACGACATAAACATAAATGTCAAGAATATCAAGAATTGCTAATAGTCAATGTTATTAACTTGTTATGCAAATACTTTGAAAAAAATGTCATGTTTTTACGCGTTTTCATGGAAATATCCTTATTTTCTCAAAATTTAGGTGTTTCCATGGCAACCGTCATATTGGGTTGTAACCAAGACCATGGATTATTTTGATTGTATTGTAATCAGACATTGAAAAGTTGGCCTACATCATGATCAGAAAGTCAAAAGCTGACTAAGCTTGTGCGTTTTTTCCCCAACTGTTGTTATCTCTCTCTTCAAACAGATTTCCATTGTTTTTGTCATGTTGTTGCTGTGGTAACAAAAACAATGAGGAATAAAGGTAATAAAATTATCAAAAATTGATGATAGTCGTGTTACAATGTTGTTTTTCTTTTCGCATAATGCCTAAAATGTGTAAAATGTAATAATCTTATATCTGTGGGCGTATATACGGATAAGTGCTGGATTACTAATTCATGTATACAGTGAAACCTCATTCTACGAGGTCGTAAAAGGGGTACTCCATGCTGAAAATAATAAGATTTGAACAGATAAAGTAAAATCAGAAAATAAAACACTGAAAATTTCATCATAATCGGACAATGCATAATAAAGTTATGATATTTACAAGTTTTTCATTATTTTGGTGAAACGGTTCAATGGATGTCGTCATGAATATGCAATGAGCAAGGCAGCTGATTATGTCATTTCCCCCACTTATTATTTTGTGTTTTATTATATGAAATTGTGTTTATTCATATTTTGTCCACCAAGAATGAAAAAAAAATAGATTGACAGCTGAATTAACGTGTGAGATAATCATTGCTTCAACTAATTTTGGTACAAGGGAGAAATTAACGTTCACACGTGTATGAAAATATGAAATAATTATTGTTTCATCATACATGACTAACATAAGAAAAAGGAAAGTGGGGGCATGACATTATCAGCCTACCTACTGCATATTCATGAGCGCGTGCATATAACTGTTTTCACAAAATATTGCTAAAATTTAAAAGTCAAATATATTAGATTTTGATCAAATTTTCAGCATTTTGTTCTTTGAATTTTACTCTTATTCAATTATTTTCAATCCGGGGTACTCCTTTAATTGGGACAATGAAAATCACATTGTATATATGCGGTATCTTGTCATATCACGGTAAAATACAACGAAATACTGCTTTGATCAGTGAATTTACCTTGTTTTTACAGGGTTTTGCTATATCCGACCTCTTTATGATGTTTCACTGTATTACTATACTCTGGGAAGAAAACTAAAGCATTTGTTATTCTGTGAGTTTATTAGGGCACAGGTACTGACAAATTGAGGAGTATTTTCAATACATAATCCAAGCTCCACAAATTTGGCTGTAAAATGAAAAATAAATGAATGTTGCACGAAATCTTCTTATTTCAATCGAGAAGAAAGTATAAGAAATGATGTGAGTGTTCACAACAAAGCATCCACATGACTCCAAAAGGGGGAAATGATATGAGGGGAATTAATATTATATATCTAAGCTAATTTCCCCAAACGACTGCAAGCCCAACAAAAGCTCTTCCAGAATTTGAAAGGAGCGGTTTCGTTGCACACACGCAGTGTCCATAAAATGTATTTTCTATGGTACTTAGTCCTAATTTAGCTGGAGAAATGGCCCAAAATCAAAGACCATTAAATACATAACAAAACATAGTTTAAAAAAAGATAGATGGATTATAATAGATAAATTTATACTAACAAAATGGTATACTCCAAATCTATGCTTTTTAAATTATTTATTTTTAAAATCATCGGTGAAGCTGGTGAAAAGTTATTTCTGATCCAAACTGTATAATTTTTAAACACTTTATTCGTATTCGTTTGGATTCTCTTTCGGATGGGGTTTCATTTGGAGGAAACCATCGAACTCTTAAAATCCAATCAAACCTTCAGATCGAAATAACAACTTTCAAACAAGAAATAATGCCAAATTTAAATGCATTGGCCTAAAATAATGCACAAATACATCTGTGAGTACAATGCACGTACATGATGTATTTCCATGCTTTAGAGCATTATTTCATATAAACAAAGGTTTCTATTTTGAGAAATCGATAAACTTCAATGAGAAGGGGCTCTATGATTAGGTAAACTCCGAGATTACACGGAACTGATATAAAAAACAACTTTCTTACACGATTATGCATTATAATGCGTGCACCGAAGTTAATGGTTGGGTTCGTGAAAACGAAAAAAGTCAAGATCAATGGTAAAATACCGGCCGCGCACGCGCTAGAGCGTGTTCGTGAAAACGCCGCGTATCGTACAAACGATTTTTTTTTCGTTTTCACGAACCCATTCAATAGTTTGGAATGGAATTACCTCTAAATTGTACATCTGACATTCAAAATATTTATATTGGCATGATTGTTATCACCCGTACCATCTTGCAACGAAAAATTTCCATGAAAAAATAAGTTTTTATACCCAAGATTACAGTTTGAGTGAATCAAAGTTTTCAAATGCGTTTTGCTCGAAATGTACTTTTTCGCTATGCGCGCACTAAGCTCACTTCGTGAAAACGGTGACGATATGTTTTAAAAAGCATTGGAAAGCATTATAAAACCATTAAACATGGCATAAAAATACTATTAAACATACAAAAAAATTTCGGCGTGCTCCGCGCGCAAAATTCTATATTGCAATTTGGTGCGCGAAGCGGCCCGAAAATTTGTGACATTTTTTTCACTTTTGCCCCCCCCCCCCATCCGAAACATGGTTCGACGCCCCTGCGTGACTCAACAACTCTGAATACCGCCATTTTTAAACACAGGTTTTAGCGTCGAGTCGGACGCTACAAAATGCTCAGCATTCCTAAAATACTTATACTTGTTTCACCAGGGGTGAGCAAATATTAATCCCAGATGTACCGTTCACGGAAAAATGGCAAATTAGTTCTAAAATGTCTCTAAAATATTCCATAATTATGAGCACGAGTGTACATGTATAGTATATTAATACTGCTGATTAAAAAATGACCTTTTCCTTAAAACCTGAGGGGGAGATGGTTGGATTGTTATTCCATACCTTTTGGGGGGATGCATACCCCATTTCTATTTCCCCGTCCCGCCTAGTCTGCAGGCACATACTTTATTATGGCACTCAAATTTTACAGCGCCTTGAGCTAAGACTAATCTGGAAGAACTAGTCTGCAGCACAGATTGTTCAGACCCTGATTTGCGTACCACGTACGTCGCGCCCTTGATAGCGGAGATTGCCTGATAATTGTCCGAGTTTTTTGACCTTGTAAGCTTTGATTAGTGAAATTTTCATAGGCCTATACACAAAACGGGTCTGGCAGTCAGACTTGTTAACTGTGTAGAATTATGTGTCGGCCAAAAGCTTTATAATTTACAAAAGATGACTTGAATCTGTATCTGTAAGGCCGTAACATATTATATATTAGCGTTTTACTGCGGTAAGGCTAATTTCGGGTTTATTGTCATACTCTTCCGTCGGGGAAGTGACCGCCCCCCCCCCCCATCTCCTGGGCAAACTCCATGTTACAAAAAAATGAAATAAACATAAATAGTCCAAGTGGCGGTGCGCGCGGCTACGGGGGGGGGTTGCAGCGGGATGTATCCCCCTGTTTTTTCATACGTGCCAATACTGCCTTTATCCCTTTAACCCCTTGTTCGACCGACTGTCCAGTATACCCCAGGCTGATTCGTCTACAGGGCTTGCTTCACCATCGTGACTACATGTGGTTTACTACTTCACGTGGGAAAAAAATACCGATAAATTAATAGCAGATTTAAAGTCTCCCGTGCATTTCTGCTTTCAATTCTTCGGCAGAGTCACGTTGATTGCGAACGTGTATCAAACACGGGTGTGTTGTGAGGACATGGACTCACGTGTAACTGTGGCAAGGCTCACGGTGCATGCAGTGCAATGACGCCTACCCACGGGTGTTTGTCGGACGGGCGCGCAGCTCAGCCGCGCACAGTACGCTGAATTGTAACGTGCAGTGATGCGGGTTGTATGGAGTTCAAGTCGGAGGGGATGGTACACTATGATCATGTTCGGACATCATTCTACCTGGATGTGCGTTTTGTTTTTTCAGGTCTAGACGAATAATATAAGATTTGGGCAACTGAGTCGTTAGTGTAAACCTGTAACATTGGCCCACATAATTTGGATCTTATAATCATCAATAAATCGAGCACGGTCTCCATTCGGAATTACTCTGCTAGCTCTGCCGGACTTCTCCAGCTCCACCACAAACTGGACATTCGGGAATGTAAACAACAGTAGGTTCCCTTTTCGAAGCCGAAGCGTAAACATTTTACCATTATTTTGTATTTCTCTGCATGAGTTTTGTGTTTGTTCTTGCTGTGTCCCGAGTGTCGAAGTTAAATTTTCACAATCTAACGTTAGAATTAGAAGATTTAACCTTTTTGTTTTCATTCTACAGTCTGCAGAAATTTTACTTTTCAGATTCATTTTCTTGATCTTGTTTACATGTCAGTGGTTTGTCTTTGGATCTGGAGAGAGTAGGAGGTTTATCCTGTTTGTGCTACGGATTTATGTAATTTGGGGTCCATAATTGACATACCTCGTAAGGATATTGCAAAATTTGATATCTACTGGATTTAAGAGGCGAGTTTTTAACACATGACAGCTGGCAGCGTGCCGGTTCTCGTTGGATATCATTGCCTTCCTCGATTCGTGTAGTATATTTGCAACAGACCGAAGATCAGACTAGTGCACGTTTCGGTACACGCGACTCCGACTGTGGATTTCCACGTTCACACCAACAACCCTGAAATGATCGCACGTGTATTAATCTCATGAGTGTGTTGTTGTGGTGTATGGTGTCCGCACGGGAAGTTTTGGTGTACAATGCAGAAATAGACAGCTTTGATCGATGCCGTGCGAGATTGGCGAATGGGAATCCATCTCGTTCAGAGTATGGCACGTGTATGGAAATGTGATTGAGCTGTTGCTTCCGAATGCTGCGCTGCTACGTGCATGGTAGAAACGAAAGGTATCGCATGCTTGGTAATACTAGAAGGCTGTATTCAAAGGATTTTCGAACAATTACAGTACCCTGGGTTTTCACTCACTTACATAATTTACCACCTACGCCAGAATTTATTAGATGCCGTAGAATAGATTTTTGTTTTGAAATTAGTGTCCTATTTGGTATTCTTTCATTCCTTTTATTGAGAAACTACTTTTCCTAATAACTCTTCTCTAGTCTAACTTAAGTTCTCAGTTATTCATCCTTCATTGTTTTTGCAAGTGCCCAAATAGTGTTTTTTTTTTCAACCTCATATTCATTTGAGCTTCATCAATCACGAGCAATTAACATCTGAACTTACTGAGTCCAAATGTTCTTTAAGTTATTTCTAGTCAGTTATTTCTTTGTTGTATTGTAATTTTGGGCCTGGGGAATATGAATTTATCCAGGCAATGCCCTTTGATGAAACATGATTTTAAGGTTTGGTAAGATGTCTTCCTGTTCTCATAAGATTATTAACTAAAATTAGAAAACAATTACATCTGATGTGGCATGTAGCTTTCATTTGGAGAACTGGAGAAGTAAAAATGCCTCAAAGTCGAGAACCAAAATGAGTTGTTCATAGTGTACCAATATATAACTGGCTAGAGTGTATTGTTGGCAGTTAGGCATATCATTTTGGCTTTTTATTTCCAAAACTTGTTTCATTTTGTTTGGAACAAAATGGTTTCCAAGTTTCAAACAAAGTTTGCTGATTGATTGAACGATGACCTCTAGCTCAGCATTGTTTTGAGGCCAGTGAGTGGCATTTGTGTTCTTACCAAGACAGAGGAAGCTGTGGAAAGCATACTCTTATTACTTGACAATAATTGCTGCTCCATGTGGATGTTTAAAATATTTTTTTAAACTACAGTAGAAACCTCTTGTTTGTTCTCTTGACGCAGGTATTTGCAACTTAGATGGTGCAGCACTTGCAATTTACATTTATTCTGAAAATGTTCTGATTACCGAGTAATTAATCAGCGCTCGACAATTAACTTTTTTGTTGGTAGCCTCAGACAGCTAGACTGGCAGTCAAAATCATTATTATATTTATTTTCAAAATGTAAGTACCCAAAATGCAAAATGTGGTAACCAAGTAAAAAAAAGTGAGTTATGGTATTCTTTTGTCTTGACATCTTCCGTTTCAGCTTCAAAGGTGCAAAATGACTTTTTTTTTTTAAATAATAAAAGTTATGTCCACTTGGTCACTCGCACACAAACAATGAAGCATTTGAATTCACAAATTTATGTGCAGTTTTGCAAAGCATTCACATTTCAAATCAACTCCTGAAACTCTCAAGTACTTTCACTCATAAAATAAGTTTTCCCTTGACATGTTTTCATTGTCAGTAGCGCCCAATGGACAACCAAGATTTACCATAATGCAAGTTGGATATTTGGTAGTCCGACACCTTAAAGGCATCGTGTAATATTCCATTCAAAAAAATGTAAGCATACATGATTCCCCATAGCTTCTAACTAGTGTCTTTGATAAGGTCTAACAATGAAGCCCTGAAAACATTACAGTTCAAATGATCATTAAGTGCTTTAAAAAAATAAAAAATCATTGAGAGACCATTCCAGTTTTGCCCCATATGAGTGCTGTGTTGGCAGAATTTCCATCGGCCGAGAATAATTCATGTGCCAATTATAAACGCAGTATAACTGTCTGAACTTTTGTGTCTAGGTGTTTATTTGCTTGATTCAAATACTGTCAGATATACGCAGATAGCAAAGTTTCAGCAATTTTTAAACGGGTCTTCCCCATGTTATTGTTATATAGTGTCTTTAAATTCTGGGCTACTGGAAAACTGCTGATTTTGAACACTGAATTAATAATTTTATTAATTAGTAAACACTTTACAGTATTGTATTTCCTCTGAACGAGGTCCTTTTAACACTGTGCAGGAAACTGAGCGCAACCTACGTATGCCTAGTGGCCAATCGGGTACCACCTTCGAATCTGCTTTTTAAGGGCATTTTGGGGCAGCAGCCGTACTTACTGGTAGAGGTGTGCTGGTATGTTTACTATGCAGTATTATGCATACATACATGTAAACTTGATATTTTGATGTGTTGTGTACCACGCCTGACGCTCCCACTGACTGCACTTCTCTGCAGGCTCTCTTTCATTTCATTCTCCGACATTTGTTCCCATTTGTTTTACGCTCTCTCTTACCCTTTGTTGGACTATTAAGTACATAATAGCATTGTGTATAATGTGTACAATACTCAGGAAAAAAAATAAAAATTTTCTTTTCGAGGGCTACCTTTCCCGTTTCAGTGCTTCCCAAATATTCTTTTGTATTGGACCCTATGGTAATATGTGAAGGGCCCTTATAAAATTTTTGGGGCTCTTTTGGCCATTTTGGGGGCGAAATCAACCCCGAAGCCCGCCGTGTATTTTATTCCTGCATTCATATAACATACGTACTGTACTCAGAAAATTTATATCAACTGTTTTGGTTCACAGACATATTTTTTTAGCCTATTATGTCTTGTACATGTTTTGTCTACCAAGTTGTATTGAAAGCACCAGAAATGTAATTTGTTGCCATTGCAATTTTTTTTTTTACTTTTGTGCTGCCATACCAAAATAAATGTTTCATTAATTCAGAATAGAATGAATGAGTATGGCAGTGGATGATAAACAAACATAAAAATTGACTTACGCCCAATTATTTTACCGACGTTGTAAAATGATTGTTTGTTTTGTTGTCTGTTCTTTTGAATGTGATATCAAATTTGTAAGCATGCACTGAAGCATATTTGCAGTACATACAGTACCACTATACGCTAGATATAGGAAATTTGTTGTTTTTCTCGGTTCTTATTCATTTACCACAAGCATAACGTAATTTACATAATGTAATTATATACTAAAGCCCTATTCATTTAAGTAGGAGTAATGCCTTCCTATCAGTTGGGTGGCTGTAATTCCAGTAGCCCAGGTGCTTCCAGTGTGTTACATGAGATTACCAGATAGCCAGATAATTCCTACATGTATGCTATGTCACTGATTACATTTTGTACATTAACAAACTAACGAAATAGCTAATTAAATTTTTATGTTACATACAAATACGTCTAGTATTATAGAAAAAAAACCTAAAATCTGAATGTTAAGAGAAGATTTTGTACTCTGCAGCTGCTTATATACTATGCATATTGAACAGCTATGTTTTTTTTTCTAGAGTGTATTCAGAGTGGATAGGATTTGTCTTTAATTTTTTTTTTTTAACTTGAGGAAAAACAGCAGCTTAATTTATTCTAAATCAATCTTGAATCTCTGGACGCTGATTGAATTTATCCCATATAAACTGCACAACAAATTTTACTGTTACAGCATTTCTGATGATAATTTTACATCAAAAGAGGAAAAATGTATAAATAATAAAATATGAAAATATTCACAGCAAGAAACTGCATCAGTATACTTGATTCAGGGAGCACTGTGTTCTAAATTGAGGACTTCTTCCAATCTTGGCATTTTCAAGAGGATGCAAAGCCAAAATCACAAGGTGTAACTGTACATTTTGTTATGGTGGTTGAGTCTGGTGACATTATTGTAAGCAGAGGATGGGCACTCAATTATATAATTGGGCATCTGTTGTGTGTGTGTGTGTATATGCATAATGTTTTGTCTGTGCACGGTGCACAATAATGTGTTTGCAATTTTGCACACTGTACTATTTGACTAATGTTAAGCATTCATAATACATAAATTTGCAGCACGTTCCTTCACTTTATACCCTCAAAGTGCATGCAATAAAATTCTATGAGAATGTGAAACGTCAATTATTAGCCTGAATTCAAATTTGCCTGCCAGATGATCTTTCCTGATGATTGTTATATATTGTACTAAAATTGTGAAGCCAAGACTTTACACAATCAAGCAATATATTTATTAATACTAAATTTATTTATTTATTCTGTGTTTCATGTACATTTAAGGCCATACTCTGTATGTTGCCATTGCTAATTATTAATTATAAGCTGGATTTAGCGTATTGAATTACAGAAATCAAAATCAGGATTCGGTCGGGTACATGTAGTTGCCAAATATTCAATTGATGTGGCTAGTGGTCCAGTGACAAACTGAATTGCTTATTCCATTCCATCTCTCAATGCTTTATCACCACACAGCGATGTCCGATTTGTCAATGAATACAGTAGAAGAAAATGTCATCAACAAATATGCACCCAAGAACTGGCGCTCACCTCAAAGGAGTTAGAAAAATGGAGACAACAAATCAAGGCAGCGCGATCCGCACCTCCGTAGTCAAGAGCAACTCTGCAACCCTGGCATGCCCAGCCTACAATGGCGAATCTGCCTCAGCGCCCAGTGTGCTTCATCGAGAGAAATAAAGCGTGTCCAGAGACATTCATCGCAGTACACGCTAGCACAAGGTGATGAGCGAGTCCTCATGGCGATTCGCAGGTCACCTGATGCTGGATTGGCGAGGTAGCCATTTTTTATTCAACTATTAAAATTCTTTCTTTCATAAAAACCGCATCAAGTATTCACTTTGTAAAATTTGTCAGGATCAAGCATTTGTAATGTGGCAACACCATGTACTGCTGTAGGGCTTGAAAGAAATGGGGAACGGAACCACTTTATATTCAGTGATAACATGATTATAAATACAGTGATAAAGCTTCACACTCTGGTGGTGATTGAGCAGGCCATAAATTTTTGCTCTGCAGTAGAAACTGAAATTGAAAGATGTCTGGTTCTGTCCACCATTATCATGTCCGAGCATGCATTCATTGAGCATGTTTCTTGAAAGCCTGAGAACAGATTTGAATCAAATTTGATTTAAGTATGGAATATTCACAAAGATGAAATAGATTTTTGAACTCATGGCAGTGAAAATGTAAAAGACATATGGCCAAAGACGCAGAAGTTTTTCCGCGTTGCGGATTTTCCACGAAATCACAAATATGAGGTATAACGTGGTAAACAGTCATTTGAACAAAATGAAAAAACAAAAAATCTTTTAATAAATATTCATTGAAATGAAACTAAAAATTTACCAAAACAAAGCACAAAAAAACCCATGGCCTTAGTAAGCTTGACGTAATTTGTGATTTATCCAACAAAATATTCAAGTTGGAAAAAATGCAAAATTAACAAGGTGGAAATAACGAGAATTGACATTTTTAAATGAACGCAACGTCGGTCTTTAATTATGGCAAACTTAAGATAAATTTTTGACACCTCATAGCCTGCAGGGCCTTGTATGCTTGTTACATAGATGTATAGAAAATTGAAGAAGGCCAAATTTAGGGGCAAAGGTGAACAGTAAAAGTTAACATTTCTCAGCTCTCTGTCAAATCACCCGCTTGATCTGCAACAGATAATTTCAACAAAAAAACAGTAATTGCTTTTAAAAACATTTATTTTGTCCCACAAGAACCCCTGACGCAAGACATGCAGGCATTTTACAGAATGAAATAAAAAGAGAAAATGATTAGCATCCACTTTTGTTTGTGGGCATGAAGATGGGAAATGTCTGCACT
>JZLH01S0628797.1:15243-29388 GCA_001188425.1 Eucidaris tribuloides | reverse complement strand
CGCCCCCCCGCCCCCAGCGTTTCAGACAAGAAACAATGGCCCTATACACAAACGAAAGAAGCCCTCCCGAGACGATTTGGAACGATCACCCCAGAACACATTGCTAGGTTCTCCCAGCTCATCTCTTGCTCCAGAGAATCGGCGAGACTTCTTCAAAGATATAATCTGCGAACTGTCTGCGCACTAACGAGTCTGGCCTTAGCATCATTTTACAACTCTACCCCTTCTCGTTCGACCCCCCAACTCGCCATTCACTGCGCACCACCACAGGATCTGCACCCTCAGCCACCTGTCTTGGGGTGACTGGTCCACCTCCCGACAGCTGCGTCCGTACCTGTCCTTCTCACCACGCGAAACGCTTCAACCGCGCGCGTACTGCGCAGCCACCGCAGTCAGGGCGCGACAGCCTATACATATAGCGTGCATCGCCCCTGGTGTAAAGCGTCGGTTTGTTTACCATTTTTCCTTTCCGGTATGTCGCCCCTTTCCCTTACACCCTTCTATTCCCTGCGCGCGATGTTGACACAAACAAATGACAATTGACTTGCCATCCTTCCCACTGCATACCGGGTGCACACCAAACCTATAGGCGCGAGCACGGGCTTTCATACGGGGAGGGACTTGTATCTCTGAAGCATGACTGATGCTCTCGCTGGCCACATCAAACTCGCGTATCGCCCCCGCGAATACATGGATGCGCAGGCGGAAAACTGGCTCCTTTTCAAGGTCGCGGTGTCATAAGTCCCTAATTACCCACCATCTCGCGCATTGCAAAACGCGAACCAACGACTATACGGGGGGGGGGGGGGCGAGGATAATACTTGGACAACCCTTTTCTGCAATTGCGATGCATCGCTATACTAGGCTACCACGTGAAATTCCAACGGCTGTCCGATCCCTGGGAGCTATGCAGCGGCGGGCAGGGGAAAGCGATCG
Organism: Eucidaris tribuloides; assembly: GCA_001188425.1. Lineage (NCBI taxonomy): Eukaryota > Metazoa > Echinodermata > Echinoidea > Cidaroida > Cidaridae > Eucidaris > Eucidaris tribuloides. The sequence goes on along the minus strand of JZLH01S0628797.1, from coordinate 28,452 downwards.
CCCCATGAAAAATGGGGACGGCAAACATCACATTGACGTTGGCCCCCGATAACTTTTGATCAACCTTGAAAAAACTCCATAAATAACCTGCCATGCCAAATTTATTTTTAAAAAAATTCTACAAACCCTTGGGAACTTTCAGCGCGCTGGAGCACGCCAGCAAATTTTGGATCGTCTTTTCTTTCAGCCTTTGGCCCCCCCATCCGAAACATGGAAGATCCGACACCCCCCTGAAAATTGCCCATACATGTCTCACGAATTTCATAGCAATACCTTAACTCCCTTGCCCACAAACATGCCCAAATTTGCAATTCTTCAAAAGACAAATTTGCTCAACGACAATACTTGGATACAATCCCCAGCACCCTGGATACACAAAGTCACTTAGCCTGCGATGACGCATGGAAGACCTTTTCCAACTTTACCTGGGGAAACCAGGATACACACTAAAACAACCGCCCCCCTCCCCTCCCAAATAACAAACAACAATACCGCATCCAAAAAGCACACTCGCAATGCACCCCAGCCAGCCAACAAAATGACATGGGACGTAATGGTGGCGAATATTGAACCTTATGGAATAACCTTCTAACTAAATCTGTTCCATCACCATATACCGAAATCAATCAAATTGATCATATTGAGCAACATGAACCAGCGAAAATGGCTCGCTTTGATCAAACTAATCCATTCCTTCGCTTACTCCCCGTGCCCCTCTTTTGGGTCAGGTGACGGGGGGGGGTAATCCGCGTATTCTCGATCTCACAAATACGCGCACCCTCTCTCCTCCGACTTCGAAAAGTTCAACCGTGGACCTTCGCTGGCAATAACCCAAGCAGACCGTGCTCCGTATGTATATTAGTCCACAGTGCCACTAAGTGGCCGTGCGCGCCGGCCTACGCGCGGCCGGCCGGCAGGGGATGTACTCCCCCTGTTTTTTATACGTGCCAATCTGCCCTTCTACTCCTTTAACCCGCTTGTTCGACCGACCATTCCAGTATACCCCAGGCTGCATCTTACCAGGCGCTTGCTTCACCATCGTGACTACATGTGGTTTACTACTTCACGCTGGCAAAAAACAATACCGATAAAATTAATAGCTAGATTTAAAGTCTCCCGTGCATTTCTGCTTCAATTCTTCGGCAGATCACGTTGAGTTGCGAAACGTGTATCAACAGGGTGTGGTCTGTGAGGACATGGACTCACGTGTACTGTGGCACAGGCTCACGGTGCATGCAGTGGCAATGACCTACCCACGGGTTGCTTTGTCGGACGGGCCGCGCAGCTCAGCCGCGGCACAGTACGCTGAATTGTACCGTGCCAGGCGGTTGATCAGATTGGAGTTCACAGAGGCGGAGGGGATAGGTACACTGATCAATCTTCGGAATCACTTCTACTTGGACTGTGCGTTTTGTTTTTCAGGTCTAGACGAATTAATATACCGATTTGGGCCAACTCCGAGTCGTGGTAGTGTAAACCTGTACAGCACTGGCCCACATAATTTGGACTCTTATAATCATCAATAACGAGCAACGGTCTCCATTCGGATACTCTCTCTAGCTCTCCGGACTTCTCCAGCTCACACCACAAACGTGGACATTCGGGAATGTAAACAACAGTAGTATCTCCTTTTCGAAGCCGAAGGTAAACTATTTTACATTATTTTGTATTTCTCTGCATGAGTTTTGTGTTTGTTGCTTGCTGTGTCCGCGATGTGAAGTTAAATTTCTCACAATCTAACGTTAGAATTAGAAAGATTTAACCTTTTTGTTTTCAATTCTACAGTTGCAGAAATTTTACTTTTCAGATTCATTTTCTTGATCTTGTTTACAATGTCCAGTGGTTTGTTTGTGGATCTGGAGAGAGTAGGAGGTTTATCCTGTTTTGCTACGGATTTATGTTAATTTGGGGTCCATAATTGATACCTCGTAGGATATTGCAAAATTTGATATCTACTGGTTTAGAGGCGAGTTTTAACACATGACACTCTGCACGTGCCGGTTCTCGTTGCATATCATTCCTTCCTCGATTCGTGTAGTATATTTGGCAACACCGAAGATCAGACTAGTCACGTTTCGGTACACGCGACTCCGACTGTGGATTTCCACGTTCACAGCCAACAACCCTGAAATGATCGCACGTCGTATTATCTCATGAGTGTGTGTTGTTGTGGTGTATGGTGTCCGCACGGGAAGTTTGTGGTTACAATGCAAGAAATAGACAGCTTTGATCGATGCCGTGCGAGATTGTGGCGAATGGGAATCCATCTCGTTCAGAGTATGCACGTGTATGGAAGATGTGATTGACGCTGTTGCTCGAATGCTGCGCTGCTACGTGGCATGGTAGACAACGAAAGGTACGCAGCCTGGTAAATAACTAGAGGCTAGTATTCCAGGATTTTCGAACAATTACAGTACCTGGGTATTCACTCACTTACATACATTTACCACCTACCAGAATTATATTGATGCCTAGAATAGATTTTTGTTTTGAATTAGTGTCCTATTTGGTATTCTTCATTCCTTTATTGGAGAAACTACTTTTCCTAATAACTCTTCTCTAGTCTAACTTAAGTTCTCAGTTATTCATCCTTCATTGTTTTTGCAAGTGCCAAATAGTGTTTTTTTTTTCAACCTCATATTCATTGCAGCTTCCATCATCATCAGCAATTAACATCCTGAACTTACTGAGTCCAAATGTTCTCTTAAAAGTTATTTCTAGTCAGTTATTTCTTTGTTGTATTGTAATTTGGGCCTGGGGAATATGAATTTATCCAGGCATATCCTTTTGATGAACATATTTTAAGGTTTGGTAAGATGTTCATTCCGGCCTGTTCTCATAAAATTATTAACTAAAATTAGAAAACAATTACATCTGATGTGCATGTAGCTTCATTTGGAGAACTGGAGAAGTAAAAAATGCCTCAAGTCGAGAACCAAAATGAGTTGTTCATGTGTACCAATATATACACTGGCTAGAGTGTATTGTTGGCAGTTAGGCATCATCATTTTGATTTTATTTTTCCAAAACTTGTTTCATTTTGTTTGGAACAAAATGGTTTCAAGTTTCAACAAAGTTTGCCTGATTGATGAACGATGACCTCTAGCTGCATTGTTTTGAGGCAGTGAGTGGCATTTGTGTTCTTACCAAGACAGAGGAAGCTGTGGAAGCATACTTTTATTACTTGACAATAATTGCTCCATGTGGATGTTTAAGTATTTTTTTAAAACTCAGTAGAAACTCTTTGTTTGTTCTCTTGACCAGGTATTTGCAACTTAGATGGTGCAGCACTTGCAATTTACATTTATTCTGAAAATTTCTGAATTACCAGTAATTAATCAGCGCTCGAAATTAACTTTTTTTGTTGGTAGCCCAGACAGCTAGACTGGCAGTCAAAATCATTATTATATTTAGTTTCTAAATGTAAGTACCCAAAATGCAAAATGTGGTAACCCAATAAGAAAAAAGTGAGTTATGGTATTCTTTTGTCTTGACATCTTCCGTTTCAGCTTCAAGGTTGCAAAATGACTTTTTTTTTTAAATAATAAAAGTTATGTCCACTTGGTCACTCACACAAACAATGAAGCATTTGAAATTCACAAATTTATGTGCAGTTTTGCAAACATTCACATTTCAAATCAACTCCTGAAACTCCAAGTACTTTCACATCAAAATAATTTTCCCTTGACATGGTTTTCATTGTCAGTAGCCCAAATGGACAACCAAATTTTACCATAATGCAAGTTTGGATATTTGGTAGTCCGACACCTTAAAGGCATCGTGTAATATTTCCATTCAAAAAAATGTAAGCTACATGATTCCCCATGCTTCTAACTAGTGTCTTTGATAAGGTCTAACAATGAAGCCCTGAAAACATTACAGTTCAAAATGATCATTAAGTGCTTTAAAAAAATAAAAATCATTGAGAGACCATTCCAGTTTTGCCCCATAGAGTGCTGTGTTGCAGAATTTCCATCGGCCGAGAATAATTCATGTGCCAATTATAACCAGTATAACTGTCTGAACTTTTGTGTTCTAGGGTGTTTATTTGCTTGATTCAAATACTGTCAGATATACCAGATAGCAAAGTTTCACAAATTTTTAAACGGGTCTTCCCCATGTTATTGTTATAAAGTGTCTTTAAATTCTGGGCTACTGGAAAACTGCTGATTTTGAACACTGAATTAATAATTTTATTAATTAGTAAACACTTTACAGTATTGTATTTCCTCTGAACGAGGTCCTTTTAACTACTGTGCAGGAAACTGAGCGCACCTACGTATGCCTAGTGGCCAATCGGGGTACCACCTTCGAATCTGCTTTTTAAGGGCATTTTGGGGCAGCAGCCGTACTTACTGTAAGGTGTGCTGGTATGTTACTATGCAGTATTATGCATACATACATGTAAACTTGATAGTTTTGATGTGTTGTGTACCCACCCTGCCTGCCTCACTGACTGCACTTTCTCTGCAGCTCTCTTTCATTTCATTCTCCGACATTTGTTCCCTATTTGTTTTACCTCTCTCTTACCCTTTGTTGGACTATTAAGTACATAATAGCATTGTGTATAATGTGTACAATACTCCGGGAAAAAAATAAAATTTTCTTTTCGAGGGCTACTTTTCCCGTTTCAGTGCTTTCCAAATATTCTTTTGTATTGGACCCTATGGTAATATGTGAGGGCCCGTTTATAAATTTTGGGGGCTCTTTTGGCCATTTTGGGGGCGAAATCACCCCGAGCCCCCGTGTATTTTATTCCATGCAGTTCATATACATACGTACTGTACTCAGAAAATTATATTCAACTGTTTTGTTCACAGACATATTTTTTTACCTATTATGTCTTGTACATGTTTTGTCTACCAAGTTGTATTGAAAGCACCAGAATGTAATTTGTGCCATTGCAATTTTTTTTTTACTTTTGTGCTGCCATAGCCAATAAATGTTTCATTAATTCAGAATAAATGAATGAGTATGCAGTGGATGATAAACAAACATAAAAATTGACTTACCCAATTATTGTTACCCGTTGTAAAATGATTGTTTGTTTTTGTGTCTGTTCTTTTGAATGTGATATCAAATTTGTAAGCATGCACTGAAGCATATTTGCAGTACATACAGTACCACTATACCTAGATATAGGAAATTTGTTGTTTTTCTCGGTTCTTATTCATTTACCAAGCATACTGTAATTTACATAATGTAATTGTATATACTAAAGCCCTATTCATTTAAGTAGGAGTAATGCCTTCCTATCAGGTTGGGTGCTAGTAATTCCAGTAGCCCCAGGTGCTTCCCAGTGTGTTACAATGAGATTACCAGATAGCCAGATAATTCCTACATGTATGCTATGTCACTGATTACATTTTGTACATTAACAACTAACAAATAGCTAATTAAGTTTTCTTTATGGGTACATACAAAATACGTTAGTATTATAAAAAAAAACCCTAAAATCTGAATGTTAAGAGAGATTTTGTACTCTGCAGCTGCTTATATATATGCATATTGACAGCTATGTTTTTTTTCTAGAGTGTATTCAGAGTGGAAGGATTTGTCTTTAATTTTTTTTTTAACTTGAGGAAAAACAAGCATTAATTTTTCTAATCAATCTTGAATCTCTGGACCTGATTGAAATTTATCCCATATAAAGCTGCACAACAAATTTTACTGTTACAGCATTTTCTGATGATAATTTTACATCAAAAGAGGAAAAATGTATAAATAATAAAATATGAAATATTCACAGCAGAAACTGCATCAGTATACTTGATTCAGGGAGCACTGTGTTCTAAATTGAGGACTTCTTCCAATCTTGGCATTTTCAAGAGGATGCAAAGCCAAAAGTCACAAGGTGTAACTGTACATTTTGTTATGGTGGTGAGTCTGGTGACATTATTGTAAGCAGAGGATGGAGCACTCAACTATAAATTGGCATCTGTATGTGTGTGTGTGTATATGCAAATGTTTGTGTCTGTGCACGTGCACAATTAATGTGTTTGCAATTTTGCACACTGTACTATTTGACTAATGTGTAAGCATTCATAATACAAAATTTGCACACGTTCCTTCACTTTACCCTCAAAGTGCATTGCAAGTAAAAGTTCTATGAGAATGTGAAACGTCAATTATTACCTGAATTCAAATTTGCCTGCACAGATGATCTTTCCTGCATGATTGTTAGTAAATATTGTACTAGAAATTGTGAAGCCAGACTTACACAATCAAGCATATATTTATTAATCTAATTTATTTATTTATTCTGTGTTTCATGTACATTTAAGGCCATACTCTGTTTGTTGCCATTGGCTAATTATTATTATAGACTGGATTTAGTGTATTTGAAATTACAGAAATCAAAATCGAGGAATTCGGTCGGGTACATGTAGTTCCAATATCAATTGATGTGACTGTGGTCCAGTGACAAACTAATTACTTATTCCTTCCATCTCTCAATCTTGTATCACCCACAGCATGTCGATTTGTCAATGAATACGTAGAAGAAAATGTCATCAACAAATATCACCCAGGACTCGGGCTCACCTCAAAGGAGTAGAAAAATGGAGGACAACAAAATCAAGCAGCCCGATCCCCCCTCCGTGGTCAAGATCACTCTTGCACCGGCATCCACAGCCACCAATGCGAATCTGCCCAGCGCCCAGTGTGCTTCATCGGAGAGAAATAAAGCGTGTCCAGAGACGGATTCATCGCAGTCACCCAGCACGGTGATGAGCGAGTCCTCATTGGGCGATTCCAGGTCACCTGATGTGGATTGGCGAGGTAAGCCCATTTTTTATTCAACTTTAAAATTCTTTCTTTCATAAAACCGCATCAAGTATTCACTTTGTAAAATTTGTCAGGATCAAGCACTTTGTAATGTGGCACACCATGTACTCATGTAGGCTTGAAGAAATTGGGGGAACGGAACCCCTTCATATTCAGTGATAACATGATTAAAATACAGTGCATAAAGCTTCACACTCTGGTGAGTGATTGAGCAGCCATAAATTTTTGCTCTGCATATGAACTGAAATTGAAAGATGTCTGGTTCTGTCCACCATTATCATGTTCCGAGCATCATTCATGATCATGTTTTACTTGAAACCTGAGAACAGATTTGAATCAAAATTTGATTTAAGTATGGAATATTACACAAAGATGAAATAGATTTTGAACTCATGCAGTGAAAATGTAAAAACATTATGGCCAAAGACCAAAGTTTTCCGCGTTGCGGATTTTCCACGGAAATCACAGAATTTGAGGTATAACGTGGTAAACAGCATTTTGAACAAAAATGAAAAAAACAAAAAATTTTATAAATATTCATTGAATGAAACTAAAAAAATTTACCAAAACAAAACAAAAAAACCCATGGGCCTAGTAAGCTTGACGTAATTTGTGATTTTATCCAACAAATATTCAAGTTGGAAAAATGCAAAAATTACAAGGTGGAAATAACAGAATTTGACATTTTTTAAACGAAAAACGTTGGTCTTTAATCATGGCAAACTTAAGATATTTTTGACACCTCATAGCCTGCCAAGGGCTTGTATGCTTGTTACCAGCATGTATAGAAATTGGAAGAAGGCCAAATTTAGGGTGCAAAAGGTGAACAGTCAAAAGTTAACCATTTTCTCAAGCTCTCTGTCAAATCACCCCTTGATCTGCACAATAATTTGCAACAAAACAGTAATTGTTTAAAAACATTTATTTTGTCCCACAAAAACCCTGACCAAGACCATGCAGCATTTTACAGAATGAATAAAAAGAGAAAATGATTAGCATCTCAACTTTTGTTTGGTGGGATGAAATGGGAAATGTCTGCCACTGAAGAAGTGGTCATTGTTGAGGTCAAAACTCATTGTTACTGAGATCAGCTAATCTTCAATTTGCTTAATTTGCTTGAGGTGGGAGGTGTATTATAAGAAGGTCATAGTCCTTTTTGTATGAAGATAATAAGCAAATAATCAACGTTGGTAAAGGTGATGGGACAAACTATCACTTCCGAGGCGATCTGGAGGAAGTGATAGTTGTCTCATTGCCTGAAACCAAAGTTGATTATTTGCTTTATATTCCACATCGGAAACTATTTAATATAAGAAACAAAAAGGATTGATATTTCTCTAAAAAAAAAAAACATATGGCCCGCCCGAATATGGAATACGCGTACGGCCGGACAACACCTGGTGGCATCACACGGGGCGTCGACGTTCGATGCGCGCGCGTGCGCGTTAGCGTACATGCATGTTGCGTATTGCGGCGCGCGAAATACGCGCGCTGCCTGAAAATGGTGTTAGTATCTTTTTGTTTCGCTGATTCTCTTTCAGTACACAGATCCTAATGCGTCAATTATCAACATTTTGAGTACGCCGCAAATAAAAGTGCGTTACACTCGGACTATCAATTGACTATCTATCGAGTGTACGCAACTTTTTCTTCTCGAGTGATTGATGGGAAAACTACGCTTTAATCACATGATCAACTCTTGGCCATCCTCTAGCAAGATCTTAGTATGTGGATATATACATAAAATATAATCAATTAATCTAATCATACATGTATGACAAGAAAAAAAAAGTAAGTACCAGTGTGCTCCTCCTTTGATCACAACTTCAATCTATTGGTATTGGTACAGTGTTAAAATTACTACTGTGCTTGTCTTTGATTAGTAGTATTACTAATACTCCAATAAAATGTTGATTTCTAGAACAGATTAACTGCATGAATAATCGTAAATTGTCAAAGTAGAGACTTGCCAACGGTGACTATTTCATCCAAATATTTCATTAATTTTATTTTAATTACAGATAGCTGCGTATCAGATATGTCAGAAACATCGTCATCAGACTCAACTCGATGCTCAACGGTAAGCCCACTATTTTAGCTTCAACAATGTCATCTCTCATTAAATGTAAATAAAAGTTGGAAAACTAAATGACTATATTTCAGTTGTGTCAAATGTAGACTAGAATAATACTAAGTTAATTAGTGGCACAATTCAAGGTAGGCAATGTGATGTAAATACTTCATGAATAATAAAGCAGTGAATAAGGCCATTTATGTGTTGTGATTTTTGCTGTTTTTTACACAGAGGGCATTGACATGATCGGGAGAAATAAAAAGAATGGCTCTCAAACCAAACTGGTTGAAAAAGATACCAAAGATAGTACACCAGCTGGAGTGTATCTCCTGGCTGGAAGGATTTATCTTGAATTTCTTAATAAGGAGAATCAAGCATGAACATACCAGCACTTAATTTCTCTCAAGCCCCAAGAAAAATTAATCCCATAGAAAGCTACACAACAAATTTGTCTTGTCACAAGGCATACTGATGGAAGTTATTTTAAAATGAGTCAAGTTTTGACTGCAAGATTTTCATAGTAGAATCCTTGCATAGTTCATGTGATTCTGGAATAGTTTGACCCCAAGTTGAGGATTACCCCCATTCATGCCATTCACCTTTCCTTTAACAGTTTATACACATAAAGTTGTGTGGGAAAAAAATGCCCTTTTCTGTGGTTGTTGCAGTAAATTAGATTTTCAGTTACAAAACACAAATGTTGCATATTAGAAAGTATTTATTTTGTACTACAGATTAGAGTAGGATTTGAATTCAATGTTTATTAGATTAGAAGTGTAATGGACATGTCCACCTATTAATTTCAGCAAATATACATGAATGCCTTGTCAATGTGGTTAAATGAATTTAGTTTGTTCCAATGCATTTTAAGTAAATAAAACGATTAAAAAACTTTACCTAATTATTATTTGATGATACAGAGTTGAACAACAAACAAACTCTCTCCACAAACTTTTTATTCATTAACATTTCTTATATCTTTGCAAAGCGAGGAATTTACTTTTAAAGAAGACAAGTCCAATCTAATTTTAGTTTGCAATTGCAAAGCAAGAAATTTACTTTTTAAGGAGATTTCTTGCATAAGCAAGAAATTTACTTTTTAAGGATATTTCTTGCATGAGCAAGAAATTTACTTTTAAAGAAGATTTCTTGCCTAACAGCAAGAAATTTACTTTTAAAGGAGATTTACTTTTAAAGGAGATACATGTGTAAGCTGAATCTAATTTTGGACTTACTGTGATTTCACCTTCCTTGTTCTTTGCAGTCATCCCCAAAAGATGAATCAAATGGCAGTGGTTTGTACGGCCCTAGCTCAAGTGGTGTGAACAGCGACCAGGAGAAACAAAAACAGATCACTCACGCTACGTTTGACAAAGTACTCACAGATGCCGATCAGAGGTGGCAGATACGAAACAAAACGAGAAATAGGAAAACGGATTCGGGCTCAGATTCCAGTTCCGGAAATCTGGACATGAACGAGGTCGGAAGCACATCCATGCCCGGCATGAAGTCTATGCCCGGCATAAAGTCCATGCCTGGCATGAAATTACACTCGTTCACCTCGGATTCCTCTGGAATCGAAGGTAATGACATTGGATTGTCCGTGGCATCTGTGAAACGCGATTTAAAGTTACCGCATTCAACAATACTACAAAGTGGTGGTGTAACTAATAGCAGTACTGGTGTTTCAACAATGTACAGCAGCCAAGGGAACAAAATGTCCAACGACGGCAAACAGGATAGTTCGTCGAGTTTAAGTAGTGGGAGTCGTAAGCGTCACATTCCGTGGTCGATAGCGAAGCATTACTATCAGACGAAGAGGGCATCGTTATCAACCGATCTAACAAACAATGAAACGGAAGACTTTGGTGTGGATGTTGGTACAATGGCCAGCAATCAAGACTCGCTGAAGGAGAAAAAGAGGAAACGCTTCCAGCGAACCTTCACCGCTCTCCGTCAATGCGGTCTGCTCGATCTGACGATGCAGACGGCTTCTCTGATGGAGCAAAACGCCAAGTTACAGAGAAAGTTGGCCGAACTTCACAGACAGGCTCACCTGATGTACCACACGGTGACTCACTTCTCCAAAATCCAGCCCAATGCTTTCTCGACGACGGAAGCCAAGCAGGTAATGAATGGACTCAAAGAAATGGTGGAGAAAAATCCTGTCACGACCATTGATGCACCTCTGCCAAATATGTTTGAGTCGAGAACTGCCTTCGAGTTTGGTGACAGTGGCAATTTTACAAACAGTAATGCACATACTTCGGCCACGAATAGCAATGGTGTTGACAGTTCAGGTGCAAGTGGGTCAGCAGGGCATTCACAATGGTCACCATGTCAAACGCCAAGTTTTCTTGAAAAACAATGATTTGGGGGCATTTTATTTCTTGTAATGTTCAAACTTTTGTGACTTAGTGTAATAATGCAGTATCTGAGACACCTATATGGATAATATTTATTCAAATTGTATGATACTGATTTGTGCTTCTGTCCAACCAAGTACAGCTCAATTGCCAATGACTTTCAGCAAGAATATTGACTAATTTGAGTCACATTCTTAACATAGAGTTTGATTCCATCCCCACTCAATTTGTGTGGAAAATGTTACACACTGAAATGTCTTTATTTCATTTAAGTTTAAATTTCATTACAAATTATATAATGCACCGTTTAGCAGGTTTCAAAGTGCATTAATTATAAGACTATCAGTGATTGTTTTTTGTGTGTGTAATTTGTTTTACTTTTGTCATGTATTATATTTTTTTGATTGGTGTAAAGACTCTGGATACTTTGAAGCCTTTCACATAACTTTTGCAGTTTTGTAATTATGATTTTTAGAGAATTCATCGGTGCTCCAATGATTATCAACCCTTAGGGGAGAGTAGGTGGCATTCACTGCCCGTAAACAACCGTCAAACCTAAAATTTTACATAAATGTTTTCTGTCTTATATGAATTGGGAAATTGAAAATAAATGCATGAACTATTTACAAGATGAATACAGATTACCACTGCCCTTAACAGATAATTATATAATCATGGGTGTTTTAATAATATAAAAAAGCTAGATAGACTTGAAGGATATACATGTATTTTTGCTCTTATACATTTATTTGGAACCACTACCTTTGTGATCAATTGACCAGCACCCCGTCCAAATTTATTTTCGAGAATTGCCTGAATATTGTATGGTAGTCTTTGGTCTTCTTGAAATCCTGATCTTGTATACCTTTGCACCTGAAATATAGAAACTAGTCTTAAGAGAACTTTTGTAGACTAATGTATTTATGTTACAGTTACATAATTTGCCTATTCAGTATTCAGAAAAAAAATAATGAAATTATTTTCATTTTTTTCATTAACGATATTGTTTCGGTCAATGCTGGCTCACTTGCATAGTGAGAATGACAATGTGACACTTCAAGAACGACAATATGAGAAGTAAATTTAAAAATTGGTGGTGTCCACTGTTACGGGATATGGTACAAATATAACTCTTTTAAGAATGTACAGATATGAAGTACATGTTTTGCTCGCTTTCAGTATTTATGTCATACTGTAATACTGTAATGAAGTTGGTTGAGGTACCATAATAGGTCTGTAATCCCTGGCTACTACCATGTGTTCATTTTGTCTTTAGTGTATTCAAGAACATAGTCAAAAGGGAATGGTTTGGGGTTCAAATCTCAACAAAGGAATTGTTTGTGTGTATTTTTTGTAATTATGAATTTATTTAATTCTTATCAATTATTTTTTCATAACATCTGTGACAAAGATTTGTTTCATCTGTGTTTGCTCCTTGATTTTCAATGGAGCTATACCTACATGTAAGTCCAAAGATATCGCACCCCCTCCCCCCCCCCCCTCCCCCACGAACAAATTTGTTGTGTTGATGATTGAATAATAAACCCCAAATACAATCCTTGCTATCCCCATGCCTGTGATATATCATGCATTTTTTTTTGGGGGGGGGCACTAAAAACATAATCATTAGTACAGGGTGTACAACTTTTCAACTTTCTTGATGATTTCCAAATCAGTGAACAAACAATCATTTGACATTGATTTAATTTGTCATTGCATCTTGGTGTGACAGGGTAAAGATTACAAGAAACTGAACTGAAATGTACCAAGATATACAAAGTAAACTGTACTGTACATGATTTATCCTCTGATGTACCATTTTATGATGAACGCTGCACAATTTTAAATCGGGGGAGTGGTTATTTATTGAATTAAATTTGAGGAGTTATGTGCAGGTCACCCATTTTCATACTTGCTTAAATAGTTGTGCTGTAAATATTTATGCAATGGACAACTTGTAAATTGTAAATTGTAAATTGTAAA
>JZLH01S0628785.1:30423-45068 GCA_001188425.1 Eucidaris tribuloides | reverse complement strand
ATTTATTTATTTATTTATTTATTTATTCATTTATTTATTTATTTATTTATTTATTTATTATTTATGTATTTATTTATTTATTATTTATTTATTTATTTATTTATATATATTTATTTATTTATTTATTCATTTATTTACAATTTATTTATTTATTTATTAAATTTATTTATTTATTTATATATATGTATTTATTTATTTATTTATTTATTTATTTATTTATTTATTTATTTATAATTTATTTACTTATCTATTAAATTTATTTATGTATTTATGTATTTATGTATTTATGTATTTATGTGTATGTATGTATGTATGTATGTATGTATGTATGTATGTATGTATTTATTTATTTATTTATTTATTCAGTCCTACTTTGGTAAAAGGAATTAAGCAAGTGACAAATCACTCAAAATTAAGGTATTTGTCTTTTTGACACATACTGTTCTTTCAGTAGGCAAAGAGTTTGCAGAAGAAATAATCATTATATTGAAAGATATACATTGATGCCAATGCATATGACGCACAAAAATTGCTCTTAGAAGAAAAAATAACACCTTTGTCACCTGCTTCCGTTTTCCATAGTGAAAATATTCACTCTTTGAGGAGTGAATTTCAAAAAAAAGAGTGAATTTAGAGTCAATTTGGAGTGAAAATGTGTGTTTTCACTCATTTTGGAATGACAACAAGGATCACTCGTAATCTCCGAGTGATCCCTGAGATCACTCCAAAATGAGTGAAAACACACATTTTCACCCCAAATTCACTCTACGAGTGATCCTTGAGGTCACTCCAAAATGAGTGGAAAACACACATTTTCACTCGAAATTCACTCTAAATTCACACAAAATTCACTCTTTTTTGAAATTCCCTCTTAAAGAGTGAATATTTTCACTCATTATTATTATTTTTTTTTTAGACAGCAATGATTGTTTGATTTGTTGAATTTGTCGACTGGTTGGTTGTGCTTACTCGAAGAGTTCCTTCTGTAATCTACGAATCGAATCTATTGAAATCATAACCCACCGCTATTCACGCCAGTCACCAGTGATGCTGGTTAATAGATGACAGGCGAAAGACAGGTTCGAATAGTACTTCTTCTTATTATCTACTTTCTTCTTCTTTGTCTTCTTCTTTTGCTCCTCCTCCTTCCTTCATCTTCTTCATCTGCTTTCTTCTTTTTCTACTTCTTTGTCTTCTTCTCTGTCTATTTTATCTTCTTCATCACCTTCTTTCTCATTGTCTTCACCGTTATCTTCTTCATTTTTTTTCTTATCCTTTCCTTCTTGTTCTTCTTCTTGTTCTACTTCTTTTTTTTGTCATGATCAAGATCATCATTATCACCATTAACTCTTAAAGTGCCACAGGATTTAAGCCTCTATGGACTTCATGTGTATTATTTGGTGCAGATCTGCGACTTTGGCATGTTAAGAGTTAAAAGAAAACTCGCTTGCCAGACAGGGCAAGTAGAGGATTATAGTATGATCAAGCTTCTTCTTCTTCTTCTCAAGTTCTTCTTATATACTGCTAACTTAAATAAAATAACTGAAAGAAAGTTGGAGAAAGTTGAATTCCCCCGGGGGGAGTTGAGGGGACAGTCAAACATAATGTTGTACACATGCGTGACCACAAAAACGCGTTTAAATGGGTGTTTTTTTGTTCAGTTTTAGACGCGGGCCGCGCGTGCACGCGTTAAGGGTATCAAAAACACGATTTTCAACAAAAAGGGTGGTTTTGAAAGACTGTTCAAACGCATTTAGGGTATTTTATCCCGAAGCTTTTTTTGAAAGACTGGTCAGACGTATTTAGGGTATGTTTAGGGGCTAAAATGTGTAAATGAAGCAAGCGGAAAACTTGTTTAGGGGGTTATTTTGCACACAGAGAAAAACTTGTTTAGGGGTGTCTGGAAATAATTTGGTCACGCATTATGTTTGACTGCCCCCCCCCCCCCTGGGGTTGAATTATATACAGTGTGTCTAAAAAATAATTGTGCAAGTCAAAAGCGCCGTCTTCGGTAATGATAAGAACATTTATGTGATGTCATGCTTACATCACCATCAAGGGCATAGTCTTAGCTTTCAAATAACGGTTCTGTTCAGTTTGCTTGTTTTAACCCTGAGATATGTTTAGTTTAACACGAAAAGGTAAAATCACAAATGTGCCACTTTTACTACAGCCAATAATAGCATCAGACCCTCTTCCCGTAAAAGTGACACAGTTGTGATTCCACCGTTTTGTTTTTATTATAAGATATCTCGAGATCAATTTGCTTGTTTTAATCTGGAGATATTATGTAAACAACAGAAGGGTGGAATCACAATTGTGTCAATTTTACAAGGGATTTTAGTAAAAGTGGCACAATTACAATTTCACCCCCTCTTATTTAGATTAACATATCTCTAGATTAAGAAAAGCATATTGAACCAAACTAATGGTATTTGAAAGCTAAGACGATGATGTTAACATAATGTCTTGACGATGATGTTAACATAATGTCACGAGAGTATTTTCTAATTGCCAAAGAGGGCAGTCTTCACATGCACAATTTTTTTTAGACACACTGTATATATTTTTTTTTAGCATTTCCCTGAAATATTTATAATTAGGCGCTGTTTTCAATTCACCACGGCACCACTTTTCTTCATCTAGGTCTATAGAGGGTAAATTTTCTAGCTATCCTTCCAAAACCTGTCATAAGGGGGGTAATTTTGTTGACTTCCCTAGCAAAAGCCAGTGAACATGTTGAAGGGGGTGGGTAATTTTGGACAGACGCCGAGTTCATTCAAATTGATGTCAATTAAAACTCGCCGATAATTTCAGAGTTGATGGATATGCACGCACGTAGCTCGCGCGCGCGCGCCAGCTGAAATGCACTGACGTTAACTGCGCTGTGCTGTATACTGTGCAATATGTTGTTTAACAACAGACGTTACTTGCACTGGACCTTTGCTATTGGGGATCTGGCAAATTCTGAGATTGTTTGGTGTAAGTTGCAATAATTGTAATTTATATGCGTACTTTAAAGTGTCGTGTGCTGTGCCCACTTTGGTCCTATACACTCCAGACCCAGGATCAAACGTTTGTTGTGTGAGTAACTATCGTTAGACTAGCCTGTCCAGACGCCGTGCGTAGACTCTACAGCACGGCTATAGATCTACCTTCGTACTGCGGTAGGGTTTCCCGTCATGTCTGTTTGATCATGACGGATTTTGATGAAATACGTGAACAATTTAAGATCATACTCACATTGCCACTTGTGGGTATGGTCCTCTTCAGTCACCTGCCTTCTTACAGTCGTACCAGTTCGTTGATGTAGGTCTTTTCCCCTCTAATTAGCAAGGGAATATGTTTTCGCCGGGATTTCACAATGGCAGCTTCGCAAATCCACGTTCTGGGCATGCATGCGATTACATTACCCAAGAATCACTGCGAGCGACTCCCATAGCTAATACACGGGCAGTGAAGACGCATGGATTACAAACATGACAAATGCACAACAAAATACCGGATTTGGGTGAGTTATACCATTTTTTTTTAAATTATAATTCCTTCATTGAGTAGGAAAACATATATAGGTCTAGATCTAACGTTAGATCTATAGTAGGGGGCCCGCACCTCGCCAGGGCCAGGGGCCCTAATACCGCCACCCCGCGTAAAATGGAATTGAAGCGCGCTTAACAAACGATACGTATTGGGTTGTGTGCAGAACGCTAAACACTTCTCACGATATTCCAAAACCACGCAAAATTAAACAAAACGGGGAATTCTGGATCGAAAAATATAAAAGTAATCAGAAACGCGTGTTACAGCTATGCGTTGATGTTTTTACATAGATCAGTGTAACCTCCGCGCGCGTCCTCAACGTGCATTGTCTGGCGGAGCGGGGGTGGCGAGGTGCGGGCCTAAATTCTGACGCACAAGTAAATGACATCGTTCGCGTTTAACGGTGATAACTAGGAAACAATTTCATCGATCACTGAACTTGTTATTCTATTGGAGTCTTCAGCATTTTCTTTTTATGTGAGTAGAATTTCATAGAATTTGAATGACATGCTGAGTACAAAATATGCAAAAACATTAACTATGGCGAGGTGCGGGACACCCGACTATACATTATAACAGTAGTAAACACATGGTCTAACGTGATTGTGGGAAGAAGCCCCGCAATCAAACTCACATCGGATGGATGTGACAACCTACGAGAGCAAATGGGTACGGTTGCATCCCGCTGCCGCTGGCAGCGGGATGCTTGTATTTATCGTTAGACGTAATTGAGTCGAACGTACGGGCTGTGTACTTTCTGTACAGCAAAATTGTAAGTGCCAGCCTTCCAAGCCTCGGTCTGTAAAACGTTTTTCGAACTGAGAGTGAGAACATATTCATTCTTGGAGCATTTAAACTGAACTGGAAATTGTACTTCACATGGCGTACAATTGTGTCATATTATTACAGATGTTTCCTACTATACTGCCTACATCATGTATGTCGGTGTATCGTATTACCGGACATTTTTTATTTGGATGCAGAATTCACACAATAAACTTGATTGATTTTCTTGAAAATCATATTTTTTTAATTCATTCAAATGTCTATGTTAATATTTCAACAAAAAGGAAGAAAGTCACTTCATTAATCTGACGAAATCGGCAGTTGAACTAACCCCTTCAAAAATTTTCTTTATTTCGCGGCGCTGAAAATCGACCTGTAGAGTCTATTACCGGACACCGTGTTATGTCTATGGCAAAACGCAAAAGTCGCGCAAGAAGAAAATACACGGAAAACAAATGGCAAAATGACATTCTCAAAACAAGCTTGACAGCCATTCACTTTGCATGTGCATCAGGAAAATTGGATTATTTCAGGAAAAAGGCATGTTTTTGTCATAGATGTGTAAATTTTCTAAGGTTTTTGTGTTATTACGGTGGTTCATACATTTCTTGATCACCCCACTCGACTCGCACATTCGATACGCGTAGTCCCGCGCGTAGAACGCGCGTCCGGTAATACAATAGTGTCCGGTAATACCATGCGTGGGCATATATGTAGGGTGTCTGAAAGATTTTCAATTTTCACAATTTTTGTACCTTCAGATTGATTTTGTATGCATTTTTTAATAAACCTGGGGTTGAAGAAGGCATGTTTCAAATTTGGGAACTGACCAGTGTTCCTATCAAAAGATATGTCCAGATAAATTTAGGGTCTTTTTCAGTACGGGCGCACGTCCAATATCGGAGATTCTCTCCAATTTCGGAGAGACTCTCCGATATCGGAGACTTTTTCTGCTCTCCAATTTCGGAGATAGTTTCCAATATTTTGGAGACTTTTTTTGTTTATTTACCTTGGCGCAGCAGGGATCATGTTATCGCAGTTTAGGAATGTGATATTCAGAATCCTCGAGGGATTTTACCCCACATGACCGTCTACTTTGAAACTTCACCGTCTTCTTACCAAGTTATGATTGATTGTTTACATTTTGCAGCAATTATCGATAGCAAAGTTGCTGATGGTATCGATTACCAGCATAGTTTATGAATGTTGTCATTATCAATATTATTATTATTATAAATTATGGATAAATTTGTATTAGACTCTGTGTAAATCGAGATCTAATTGTTTACACCACCATGTCACCTCAGTGGGATTGGTCTTGGAAAAAAAAAAAATCTCCGATATCGCAGATTTTCTTTGTGGCAAGTTTTGATGACCCCATTAATAGTCTCCGATGTCAGAGATAATCTCCGATATTGGAAATAATCTCCGATATTGGACGTGTGCCCATACTGTTTTTGCATGTTTCCTTGGGATCGGGACAGAAATGTAATGCACACGGTACCTGTTCACATTGGCCATATAGATTCATTGGCTAATACCACAGATGAAGGGCAAGGGATACTTTGAGAGCCTGGCGAATGTTTATCCTGCTGGATATGAGAAAAACAAAGTGTACTGGGGGATTCCTCATGTTTGAAATATTTTTCTTGTAATTGGACTCATCTTGCGGTGTGAACACATCCATTATATCCAAAGTCCTTTTGGGAAAAGATGGAGCAAAGGATAAGCTTTAATTTGATACCAAATTCAAGGCCACTTTTACCAAGGATAAACATTTGGTGATGTTGAAAAGGTGAGATTTGATGACCAAAGTATCCCGGGGGGGCCAGTCAAACAACATAATGCTGTACAGCATCGGCGTGACCAAATCAATTTCAGACACCCCTAAACAAGTTTTTCTCTGTGTGGCAAAATAACCCCCTAAATGAGTTTTCGCGTGCTTCATTACACATTTTAGCCTCCAAACATACCCTAAATACGTTGAATAGTCTTCAAAAAAAGCTTCGGGAAAATACCCTAAATGCGTTTGAACAGTCTTTCAACCCACCCTTTTTGTTGAAAATCAGTGTTTGATACCCTTAACGCGTGCAACGCGCGGGCCGCGTCTAAAACTGAAAAACACCACCTATTACCGTTTTTTGTCACGCATGTGTACAACATTATGTTTGAGCTGCCCCACCCCGGCAAAGTATGACCCATTTAATTGACTTGTGCACAGCAATGGGATTGTGCATTGAACATATGTATACCGGTACACGTATAGCAAGAAAAATGTGATAGGCGTTCACGAAGACATTTCTTCCCCTTTCCGACGATGTCTCTACTCTCTTCCCTCCCCCTCTCAATCGTTCGCTATGTTTGCAACTGACGAATTTGCTGCCTGTATGTGTACACAGCCGGCACGCTTTGCGTGAGGGCTGGCGCAGTAAGAGAGTCTAACGTTAGACCGCCAGGCGTCATTAGACAGAGTCTAACGTTACTAGACTTGGAGTTAGTTAAATTCAACTTCACAACTGTTAGAAGATTCTATTTGACATTGTTGTTGATTGATGCTTAAAGGGACTGAATCGTGGCCATCGACCGGCCTGATGAGAACTAAACTCACGGCCGTCACCCTGTTCGCTAGCTCCGTTTCACGTGGGTGTGTTGATGTGTTGCGAAACCAGTTTGATGCACGCAGCAGCGCACTGGCAGATCCTGTATTCAGTACGGCCAATGAGAAGCAACAAACTCAGAGGAGGTCCTTTCAAATTTACCGAAACGTGCCAAATTGATTATTCGGGCTCTTTCGTATTAGCGTGTGTGTCCATTGCGGTCCGCTGAGTACTGCAACGAAATAAACACTCCACCGCGTATATTATGTATAACTCGAAACGGAGCTAACGAACGGGGTGACGGCCGTGAGTTTTGTTCTCATCAGGCCGGTCGATGGCCACGATTTAGTCCCTTTAAGATATAATTTTTAGATCTAGCTGACTAGATCCAGACTGTGTGCATAAATAAATCTTAACGATCCATCATCTGATCATCAGTCGTTTGAGCTAAGACCTGCGTCTGCGACGGTGTCTGTCCAGGGACTTCTCATTCAAAAGTAGGCCTATTAGTATACAGGTGGAGACTTGCAACGCGAAGGCCTGCCCCAAAACTGCCGTTATTTGCCCACCAATCTCCCAAGGCAAGGGCCTTTGGGGGGGGGGGGGTGGGGGGAGTACTCAGATTACATGTATAGTCGGACAGGGGTGTGCCGCGGCCGCGGAGAACTCCGAACCCGTAGTCATACCCACATCTAAGGGTCCTTTTGCCGTAAAAAGGCACCCATGTCTAAGGGTTTCAAAAAATTTTGGCACTCAATGGGTGATTTCAAGTTTTGGATTAGTGTTATTGTTAGTGTTAGTAGACGTCAAGAGCCGTTAAACCGAACTCCAACACTGCGACTCGGATTAACGGCTACTATCGATTCTGTAATCGATAGCATAACACGAGTGTTAACACGAGCGTGACGTCACATCACTTGTTCGACGAACATGAAAACCACGGAAAACCTGAAGAAATGTTGTAATTTCTTTATGAAATTTAAACAATCGTACTACAAATGTAATGCTGTCGGAAAGGCATGTACTTCCCCCTTAATTTCATGTATTTGACTTATTTCATTATGTCTTTGTTCTTTCACAATCTAAAATATTGTAATTTTTCCTTGCCGCTTACCGCACGCCATCGCGCTGCCATAGACATAACACGTATAACTGCGCGACCCAGCGAGGTAAGCCGAGACAGAAGTAACACTAACACTAACAACGAACTTGAAATGGTGATTTTCTTAATCCCTAGGGTCTAGTGTTAGTGAATGGGACAAATGCACGTAAATCGTTAACACCAGCAACCCAGCTCGGTTCAGCAGACGATTTTCAACACGATCTATAACACCAACTTCCGGAAGTGCGTCATTATTTCGGGGTCAACTCGCTAACACGGATCGATTTCAAGTTACGGATTAACGCTCGTGTTATTGTTAAGATAACACTAACACAAACACTAATCCAAAACTTGAAGTCACCCAATGTGCAACGAAAAGTTGGAAATAGCGTATATTTGCGCGCAAAGCATGCCGAAAATGTGAAAATTGTGTTTGTGTGCAAAGCGCACTGAAAATTTGAAAAATGGGACCCATGTCTAAGGATCTTTTTGATGAAAAGAGACCCATGTCTAAGGATTTTTCTTGAAAAACTCACCCTTCCCAACGGCACATGTCCGTATACCCAATATACATGTACGTGAGTAACCCCCCATAACACCTCGTCATTTCAATAAAATCAGGTACAAAACCATCCTTGACTTTATTTATTTATATTGTTCTCTGATACCATGGCCAGTGGGTGACAAGAGAACATTCATTCATTCATTCATTCATTCATTTCTTCATTCACAGTGCAAACTTGGGCAAGAGTTTACATGGAGTACATGCCGAAACTGATTGGGACGTCTCAGTGTCGTAGTTCTCTCCAAGTGCAATCTCAAGACGTAGATGATCGTGACGGTGACGTGCCACAAATCTGTTTCTTGCAATTCTGAATCAGCTCCACTTCTTCAACAAGCCAACTTTGCATTAAACTGTATGTGTGTGTTCCACTGAGCGTATGTAATATGGAGACAACACAAAAAGTGTTGGTCTACTCTCCACATGGCTTACGTTCACTTGAAGCAGAAACTGCATGTATTTCAGCTTGTCTTGCTCTCCTACACCAATTCAAATAATTGATTTTATTTTGGGTTTGCTGTGGTGCGAAAATTTGCAACAGCATATACAGCAGTGGTATGGGGTCTGTTTCTGTGACAATGTTACGTATGTAAGTTAGTTGAAAGGGGAAAGTGTAGGCCCTATCATATGAAACACTCTTTGGTACAAATGATTAGCATAAACTATCTCTCCTACAGTAATTTCAACAATTTATTTTCTTTTGAGTGAACATTTCTTTTAAAATTTTATGTAAGATCACTTTGGCCCATTATTGTAGAAGACTCCTTTATATCAGGGTTCCACACTAACTTTTTTTGACTTGTACCCTTCAAGCAAATAAAATTATCCCTTTTAGGTGTTTACTTTCATGGAAGGAAGGATTAATTCCCCCCCCCCCCCACAAAAAAAAATAAATAAAAATAAATAAATGAAATAAAAGTTGAAAATCACTATTTGTCACAAATTTTGCCTTTGTTGTTTTAAATCTAGGGGATGCAGGAAGTTTGATTTTATAAAGTCATAAAATTTTACAGCAATTCCACAAAGGTCACATAAACACATGGCACACGGTTGATGTTTTAAACTCCAGGTTCCAAACCAAGTACTGAAACTAAAGTGCAATCAAGAAGATAAGTTAAGCCAAAGTTTAGTTTTGGGAATTTTTTATTTATTTGAAAGCTTTATGCCCCAAAGTCATAACCCTGCAATAATAGACTCTGAATGTCTTTAGGTTTTTTTTTTTCATTAATTAATGAAAAATCTCAGGGTTTTTTCGGCTATATTTTACATTATAGCATCCAAAGGGTAAATAAGGCGTTAAAGTTATATGAGTTATACCTCATCTGAAAGGGCAGAGTCTGCTCTTTCAGATGAGGTATACATGTAACTCATATAACCTTAACGCCTTATTAACCCTTTGGATGCTATAATGTAAAATATAGCCGAAATCTCGGGGTACCCCCCCCCAAGATTTTTCATTAATTATTAAAAAAACTTAAGACATTCAAAGTCTATTATTGCAGGGTTATGACTTTGGGGCATACAGCTTTCAAATAAACAAAACATTTCCAAAACTAAACTTGGGCTTTAACAGCAAAAAACAATTCACACATGTATTTTGTCTCTTTTGTAAAAAGTTTTGCAGATTTTTATCCTCATCTGATTATCAAAATTTTACTTGCCAATTGGGCAAGTGAATTTTAACATTATGCTATATATTTTACTTGCCTGACATGATATTTTACTTGCCCCGGGCAAGCGGGTAAGTGCCAGTGTCTAGCCCTGCCTATATCACCCATAAACCTGTAAAGCTAATATTTTCTTCTAAAGATGGTTCATGTATTTGTTTTATTTGTTTATTTTATTTGCCTCCTCAGTTTTGGGGTCTGATTGCCCTGATCTGCAGATGTGCCCTCCAGATTGTTTCATTGACTAGAGGACATGCTATGAGTATTTACTACTGTTTCGCAATGGCCCAACATAGCTTTGCTCTGTCGGAGCGACTTATCCGAGCCATCAGCGGTTGGTCGATAGACCCAAAGGTACGTAGGGGTGTGGTTCAGTTTTTCTGACAATACTTATATAATATTGGATGGCTTTGAGGTGGACACAAGAAAATATTGTACGACTTGTGACAAATATCGGACGAGTCGCAGACGAGTCCGATTTTTTCATAAGGAGTACAATATTTTCTGTGTCCACCGAAATTAAGCCATCCAATATTATCATTATTATCTAAATCCACTAGAGAATTTTCATGAATTGAAATATAACAGCATCCTCTAAGTCTTTTACCGGGAACAACTGTTCTTCGTGGGTTTATGTTATTATAACTATACAACTGAAATCATATTCCTCTTAATTAAGTAAATTTTGCAAAGCAAGCCCATTATATACAAAAAATAATGATTTAGTGTGATTCTTGTTAAAAATGCTTTATATTATTATTATTTTATTATACATTGTGTGTAAAATACTGGATCAATTTGTACAGGTAAACAAGAAATTACCCGGATGTATCCAATATTTTCCCTCACTGTACAATATTTTTTGATACACCCTCTCTTCTAGCCACAGCGCCTATACGCGCATTCCTTTGCGCGCGGGATACGCGATAGTATCAGCGCACTTGAAACCCCCCATTTAGATATGTATGGTATTTGTTCCTTGGTCGTCGTGTCAGTGCCGTTAACCAGTTGTGGCCTGGTGGTGTTGTCGCAGCCCGGATGGCTGTGGACGCGGGTTCGAAATCTGGTTCATTTTTTCTGACATGTTTGTTAAAATCATAGATCAGCAGTTGCGATCTAAAATACAGAGAGAGACAAATGAAATAATTTATTACATCGCATTTCACCTCTCTGAATAATCCCTTTCATTTAGACCCATGGGGACAGTGATTTTCCATTTACTAGTAAATTGAAATGAAAAATCTTGTTTGGTTCTTTACTTTTCATGTGAAAATTCATGGAATTCACCTTTGCAAAATGGAATTCATGATTTTGCTGTATACATTTTCTATGACAAAGCGGAATTTCCATTTTTAGATCAAGTTGGAACGGCATTACAGGGTTTCAGAAACAGAAGTGACAGTTTTTTTAAACAGAAATTGCTGTCTCTAGACCTGTGAGGTGGGGAGTTGAGTATCCTGATGCTTAAATTTTTCAGGTATTTTACAAGAAAAGTGATTTTTCAAATGATTTGTGATTTTCAAATGATTCCTACCAAAGTTGTTTGAAAAAAGATGTTTTTTGCAGAAGTAAAAAAGAAACAGACAATCCCCGCTATAATGAGCATGGGCATAGTACATGCAAGGACCCACTTGAAGACACTATACAGTATATCATTGCGGAAGCCCATTTATAACATTTTCAAACATTGCTATCTAACATATCTGACAGTGTTTGAATGGAGAATTAAACACCCTGCAACACAAAACTTCAGACAATTACATGATGTCACCCTGAAAATATGGTCCGACAAAAATTGGCACATGAATTATTGTCAGTGAAATGAAATTCTACAACACAAGAGTCTGTTGGGAAAAACGTGAATGGTCACTCAATGATGTTCACTTTTTAAAAGAATTTAATGGTTGTTTTGAACTGCAATTTTTTCAAAGTTCATTTTTAGACTTTATCAGAGACACTGGTAGCATAGGGAATCATGTAGTTCAGATTTTTTAATCCGGAAACATTGATACAACGACATATATCTTGTTCCCAATATTTCCTCCAGACATCTCTGTGTATTTTGCGTTTCATATATCAAGATCGGCTATAGAAAAAATTTGGTCATAGGGAGGTAAACTCGCAACCTAAAAATAGCAGAAAACATGATATTCACCCAGTTATATGTCCCCCAGAAATTTTCAAAAACCCTACTCATGTCACTTTTGAATATTGCTCCCAAAATCCAAATATTCATGTTCTTGTACCCCTACCCACAAACAATTTTCATAAAATTGAGCATTTAGGAGTGAAACCATAACATGGCAAACAAAAAGGTGTATACAGTTCAACCTCGATTAACAGGCCATGTTGGGACCAGCAGCCATCCGGATAAGTGATATGGCCGGATAAGAGAGATAAATGTACAAACACAGTATAGGGAGGAGGTAATACATTTACACTTCTGATAAAAATGTATCAATTACAGGCATTGACTGATAGTCCAGTGTCCAGATAAAAGAGAGCTCCGATTAAGAGATGGCCATATAACCGAGGCCGGACCGTAATATAAAAAAAAAATGACTTCATAATAATGATGAAAATGATGTTTTCTTTGAAATTATCCACCACCAGTACCAAGGGACTGAAGGGAGGGATAATTTGAGAATCATCTCATCACAGAACAATCAATATCTTCTACTATAAAGTCAAAGTAACATGAGTTACGTATGGTGTGTGGTTCAGAAGCCAAATTAAAATATAAATAGCAAGCACATAATGTTAAAAAGATTAAAGGTATTGGCTAACATTTACCACAGTTAAAAAAATCTGAGCTACATGATTCCCCATGCTACCATTGTCTTTGATAAGGTCTGAAAATGACACCCTGAAAAAATTATATTTCAAATTGATTATTTAGTGCTTTAAAAAAGTGAAAATCGGATTCACCTACCCATTTTCTCCCATAGACTTACTGTGTGTACACGTAGGCTATTTAAACTCGTCCCGAGTTTTAATTGTTTATTCATGCGTAACTTGTCGTGAAGTCAGCCCGTGGCGTGATCCGATTTGTTCTGTTCGCTCTCTAAGTTTCTAAAAAGTTATTCATTAAAAAATCAACGCTTTAAAACAGGCATGTTTTAATTTTACTTGTTCTCCGGCATACATAATTCATTTTTACGCCTGAGGTGTCATATAAAAGAGAAAAATTCTGAATTTTTACCGTCATACTTTTATTATTTTAAAAACAATTATACATTTGTAACGCATGAAAATGGGCTCAAAGATGGAGTAATGCGCGTCAAATTGAAATTTTGGTAAGCACCAATATCCATTGTTTTTAGTTCAAATTATGCGTGAACATTTAATAAAAAGTAATGTATCAAATGAAAGGACGAGAAACACAGCTTTACAGGTCATACCTAATTTATTGAAGAAACTATTCATTATGATAGAATATTTTTGCGATGAAAATCCGGTTTCCTTTTTCTGGACACACTGTAATACAAAAAATAATGATTTAGTGTTGATCCTTGTTAAAAATGCTTTATATTATTATTATTTTTATTATAACATTGTGTGTAAAATTACTGGAATCAATTCGTAGCAGGTAAACAAGAAATTACCGGGAATGTAATCCAATATTTTCCCTCACTGTCAAGTATTTCGATACAACCTCTCTTCTAGCACAGCGCCAACACGCCATTCCTTTGCGCGCGGCGGATACGCGATAATAATCGGCGCGCTTTGAAACCCCCCCATATTAAGATCTAAATCCACTAGAGAATTTTCATGAATTGAAATATAACAGCATCCTCTAAGTCTTTTGCCGGGAACAACCGTTCTTCGTGGGTTTATGTTATTATAACTATACAACTGAAATCATATTCCTCTTCATTAAGTAAATTTTGCAAAACAAGCCCATTATACAGTGTGTCCCAGAAAAAAGGAAACCGAGATTGAGGAAGATATTTCGATGTCTTTAAAACAAGTATGAAAAATAAGTTGTACATGGTTGGAAAGCATATTTTCTCGTCTTTCATTTGATACCAGTCACAGAGATTCCCATTCACGCATGGCTGAGCAAAGACAATAAGAAGGGACACTGGTATAAAATCATTTGCACGAGCAAATTTGAAATTCAAACTTTCATGCTTGAATGTATTCTGAGTATTTTCGACATTGGAGGGCACCATTGAAAAGCTGATTTTATCTTCTTTCATATGATACCACATTTGTGAAAAATAAGCGTTGCATCAGTGAGATAATACAATTTCAAATGATGCTTGCTTTCAGAAATGTTCCAAAATGCATTCATTAAAAGTTTTCTGGAATTGGCAGCCAGCAAGCAATCAATTACCCTTGCGAACATGACTCGGATCCTATTGTTGTGTCCCGAGCAAGTTATTATG
>JZLH01S0628785.1:17549-30373 GCA_001188425.1 Eucidaris tribuloides | reverse complement strand
TTTCATTTAATAATAATACTGTATTTGTAGACCCATGGGGACAGTGATTTTCCATTTACTAGTAAATTGAAATGAAAAATCTTGTTTGGTTCTTTACTTTTCATGTGAAAATTCATGGAATTCACCTTTGCAAAATGGAATTCATGTTTTTGCTGTATACATTTTCTATGACGAAGCGGAATTTCCATTTTTAGATCAAGTTGGAACGGCATTACAGGGTTTCAGAAACAGAAGTGACAGTTTTCTTAAACAGAAATTGCTGTCTCTAGACCTGTGAGGTGGAGAGTTGAGTATCCTGATGCTTAAATTTTTCAGGTATTTTACAAGAAAAGTGATTTTTCAAATGATTTGTGATTTTCAAATGATTCCTACCAAAATTGTTTGAAAAAAGATCTGTTTTTGTGGGAAGTAAAAAAGAAACAGACAATCCCCGCTATAATGAGCATGGGCATAGTACATGCAAGGACCCACTTGAAGACACTATACAGTATATCATTGCGGAAGCCCATTTATAACATTTTCAAACATTGCTACCTAACGTATCTGACAGTGTTTGAATGGAGAAGTAAACACCCTGCAACACAAAACTTCGGACAATTACATGATGTCACCCTGAAAATATGGTCAGACAAAAATTGGCACATGAATTATTGTCAGTGAAATGAAATTCTACAACACAAGAGTCTATGGGGGAAAACGTGAATGGTCACTCAATGATGTTCACTTTTTAAAAGAATTTAATGGTTGTTTTGAACTGCAATTTTTTCAAAGTTCATTTTTAGACTTTATCAGAGACACTGGTAGCATAGGGAATCATGTAAAGTAGTTCAGATTTGTTTAATCCGGAAACATTGATACGAGGACATATATCTTGTTTCCCAATATTTCCTCCAGACATCTCTGTGTATTTTGCGTCTCATATACAGTATCAAGATCGGCTATAGAAAAAATTTGGTCATAGGGAGGTAAACTCGCAACCTAAAAATAGCAGAAAACATGATATTGACCCAGTTATATGTCCCCCAGAAATTTTCAAAAACCCTACTCATGTCACTTTTGAATATTGCTCCCAAAATCCAAATATTCATGTTCTTGTACCCCTACCCACAAACAATTTTCATAAAATCGAGCATTCAGGAGTGAAACCATAACATGGCAAACAAAAGGGTGTATACAGTTCGATCTCGATTAACAGGCCATGTTGGGACCAGCAGCCATTCGGATAAGTGATATGGCCGGATAAGAGAGATAATGTACAAACACAGTATAGGGGGGAGGTAATACATGTCATAAGTTATAAGCAAAAACAACCCACACGCCATGCGCAAATTGCAACAGGCCACAGACTAGTGACACTTTATTTATTGTTCCCTGATACCCAGCTGGTTTCTGTATACACTTCTGATAAAGGTGTATCAATTACAGGCCATGACTGATAGTCCATCGTCCAGATAATAGAGAGCTCCGATTAAGAGGTGGCGTATAAGCGAGGCCGGACTGTAATATAAGAAATGACTTCATAATAATGATGAAAATGATCTTTTTGGGGGGAACTATCCACCACCAGTACCAAGGGACTGAAGGGAGGGATAATTTGAGCATCATCTCATCACAGAACAATCAATATCTTCTACTATAAAGTCAAAGTAACATGAGTTACGTATGGTGTGTGGTTCAGAAGCCAAATTAAAATATAAATAGCAAGCACATAATGTTAAAAAGATTAAAGGTATTGGCTAACATTTACCACAGTTAAAAAAATCTGAGCCCCATGCTACCATTGTCTTTGATAAGGTCTGAAAATGACACCCTGAAAAAATTATATTTCAAATTGATTATTTAGTGCTTTAAAAAAGTGAAAATCGGATTCACCTGCCCATTTTCTCCCATAGACTTACTGTGTGTACACGTAGGCTATTTAAACTCGTCCCGAGTTTTAATTATTTATTCATGCATAACTTGCCGTTGGCAGTGTAACTTTCCAAACTTTTTTTTATTCTAGGGTGTTTATTTGTCCATATGAACACTACTATGTAGTTCAGATATCAAAATTTGACAATTTTTTAAATTGAAGCTCTACAATGTTAGCCTATTACTTTAATATATCCCACTATATACTTGGTCTCTCTCTTATAAGGCCAAGTAAAAAAAATATATGTTTCTCGTCCGAGTTTTTGAAAAAAATGAAAAAGAGGGGCTTTTTATTTTTTATTTTTTATTATTCAAGATGGCCACCATCTGAAATTTTTAGCATTTTCATGTACATGTACGTTCCAAATCAAACGAATCATCAAAATAATGAACATTTTGTAGTAAGTGAACATATACAATGTTTTTACTAGTACAAATACTGTAAAAAAAAAAGACAAAAAGGAAACAAAGGGCATGTACCAAACGAGCCGTAGGCCTACTATCTACACTTCAAAAAGAAAGGGGGGATGACATGGGTCCTAACACCCAGGAGACCAAGTACTATAGGGGATATATTAAAGTGATAGGCTAACATTGTAGAAGCCTTCAATTTAAAAAACTTGTCAAATTTTGATATCTGACACTACATAGTAGTTTGTCCATATGGACAAATAAACACCCTAGAATAAAAAAAAGTTTGGAAAGTTTTACACTGCCAACGACAAGTTTACGCATGAATAAACATAATTAAAACTCGGGACGAGTTTAATAGCCTACGTGTACACCACCAGTAAGTCTATGCGGAGAAAATGGTAGGTGAATCCGATTTTCACTTTTTTTAAAGCACTAAATAATCCAATTGAATATAATTTTTTCAGGGTGTCATTTTTCAGACTTTATCAAGACAATGGTAGCATGGGGAATCATGTAGCTCAGATTTTTTAACTGTGGCGTAAATGTTATCCAATACCTTTATATCTTTTTTAACATTATCGTGCTTGCTATTTATATTTTAATTTGCGCTTTCTGAACCACACACCATACGTAACTCATGCTTACTTTGACTTTATGATAGTGAAGATATTGATGTTCTGTGATGAGATGATTTCTCAAATTATCCTCCCTTCAGTTCCCTTGGCTACTGGTGGTGGATTAATTTCAAAGAATAACATTCAATTTTCATCATTTATTATGAAGTCAATTTTTTTTTATCATTACGGTCCGGCCTCGGTTATATGGCCATCTCATTAATCGGAGCTCTCTTTTATCTGGGACACTGCGACTATCAGTTCAATGCCCTGTAATTGATTACATTTTTATCAGTAAGTGTAAATGTATTAACATCCTCCTATACTGTGTTTTGTACATTTATCTCATCTTATCCGGCCATATCACTGTATCCGGATGGCTGCTTGGTTCCCAACATGGGCCTGTTAATCGAGGTTTGAACTGTATTACACCTTTTTGTTTGCCATGTATATGGTTTCACTCCTAAATGCTCGCAATTTTTATGAAAATTGTTTGTGGGTAGGGTACAAGGAAACATTGAATATTTGGATTTTTGGCGAGCAATCATTCAAAAGTGACATGCAGTAGGCGTTTTTGGAAAATTTCTGGGGTGGACATATAACTGGGGTGAATTATCATGTTTTCTGCTATTTTTAGGTTGCGAGTTTTACCTCCCTATGACCAAATTTTTTCTATATGCCGATTCTTGATATATGAAACGCAAAAATACACAGAGATGTCTGGAGAGAAATATTGGGAAACAAGATTATATGTCGTTTGTATCAATGTTTCCGGCATTTAAAAAATCTGAACTACATGATTCCCTATGCTACAGTGTCTCTGATTAAAGTTCTAAATTTAACTTTGAAAAAATTGCAGTTCAAACAACCATTAATTCTTTTAAAAAGTGAACATCATTGAGTGACCATTCACGTTTTTTCCCAACAGACTCTTGTGTTGTACGAATTTCATTTCACTGACAATAATTCATTGTGCCAATTTTTGTCGGACCATATCTTTCAGGGTGACATCATGTATTGTCTGAAGTTTTGTGTTGCAGGCGTGTTTATTCTCCTTCAAACACTGTCAGACTATGTTTAGATAGCAATTGTTTTGAAATGTTATATAAATGGGCTTTCCGCAATGATATCTGTATAGTGTCTTCAAGTGGGTCCTTGGCATGTTACTATGCCATGCTCTTTAGCAGGGGGATTGTCTGTTTCTTTTTTACTTCTCGCAAAAAACATCTTTTTTTCAAAAACTTTGGTAGGAATCATTTGGAAATCACAAATCATTTTTGAAAAATCACTTTTCTTGTAAAATACCTGAAAAAATTTAAGCATAGGTGATAACTCAACTCCCCACCTCACAGGTCTTAGAGACAAGCCAATTTCTGTTTAAAAAAACTGTTCACTTTCTGTTTCTGAAACCCTGCTAATGCCGTTCCAACTTGATCTAAAAATGGAAAAATTCCGCTTTTTGTCATAGAAAATGTTATACAAGCAAAATCATGAATTCATTTTGGCAAAGGTGATTCCATGAATTTTCACTATGAAAAGTAAAGAACCAAACAAGATTTTTCATTTCAATTTTACTAGTAAATGGAAAATCACGCTATACATATTATTATTTATGAAAGTTGGATTATTCAGTAGATGGTGAAATGCGATGCTAATAAAATATTTCATTTGTCTCTCTCTGTATTTTTAGATCGCAACTGCTGATCTATGTTTTAACAAACATGTCAGAAAAAATGAACCAGATTTCGAATGGCCGCGTCCACAGCCATCCGGGCTGCGACAACACCACCAGGCCACAACTTGATTAACGGCACTGACACGACGACCAAGGAACAAATTACGCATACATATTCTTAATATGGGGGGGTTTCAAAGCGCGCCGATTATTATCGCGTATCCGCCGCGCGCAAAGGAATGGCGTGTTGGCGCTGTGCTAGAAGAGAGGTTGTATCGAAATACTTGACAGTGAGGGAAAATATTGGATTACATTCCCGGTAATTTCTTGTTTACCTGCTACGAATTGATTCCAGTAATTTTACACACAATGTTATAATAAAAATAATAATAATATAAAGCATTTTTAACAAGGATCAACACTAAATCATTATTTTTTGTATTACAGTGTGTCCAGAAAAAGGAAACCGGATTTTCATCGCAAAAATATTCTATCATAATGAATAGTTTCTTCAATAAATTAGGTATGACCTGTAAAGCTGTGTTTCTCGTCCTTTCATTTGATACATTACTTTTTATTAAATGTTCACGCATAATTTGAACTAAAAACAATGGATATTGGTGCTTACCAAAATTTCAATTTGACGCGCATTACTCCATCTTTGAGCCCATTTTCATGCGTTACAAATGTATAATTGTTTTTAAAATAATAAAAGTATGACGGTAAAAATTCAGAATTTTTCTCTTTTATATGACACCTCAGGCGTAAAAATGAATTATGTATGCCGGAGAACAAGTAAAATTAAAACATGCCTGTTTTAAAGCGTTGATTTTTTAATGAATAACTTTTTAGAAACTTAGAGAGCGAACAGAACAAATCGGATCACGCCACGGGCTGACTTCACATAATAACTTGTTCGGGGACACAACAATAGGATTCCGATTTCATGTTCGCAAGGTGCGAATTGATTGCTTTGCTGGCATGCCAATTCCAGAAAACTTTTAATGTTTTTGGGAATGCATTTTGCGAACATTTCTGAAAGCAAGCCATTCATTTGAAATTGTATTATCTCACTGCATGCAACGCCATTATTTTTTCACAAATGTGGTATCTATATGAAAAGAAAGAATAAAATCAGCTTTTCAATGGTGCCTCCAATTGTCGAAAATACTCAGAATACATCAAGCATGAAGGAAAGTTTGAATTTAAATTTGCTCTGTGCCAAATGATTTTATTACCCAGTTGGTCCCTTCTTATTGTCTTTGCTCAGCCATGCCGAGTGAATGGGAATCTCTGTGACTTGGTATCAAATGAAAGACGGAGAAAATATGCTCCAACCATGTACAACTTATTTTTCATACTTGTTTCTTAAAAGACATCCGAAATATTTCCTCAATCTCTGATTTCCTTTTTTTCGTGGGCACACACTGTTAATGGGCTTGTTTTGCAAATTTACTTTAATGAAGCAGGAATATGATTCAGTTGTATAGTTATAATACACATGAACCACGAATGAACGGTTGGTTCCCGGGCAAAAGACTTAGAGGATTGCTGTTTTATATTTCCAATTCATGAAAATTCTCTAGTGGATTTAGATAATAATGATAATATTGGATGCTTAATTTCGCGTGGACACAGAAATATTGTACTCCTTTATGAAAATATCGGACTCGTTACTGCGACTCGTCGATATTTGTCACAAGTCGTACAATATTTTCTTGTGCCACCTCAAAGCCATCCAATATTATATAAGATATTGTCAGAAAAACTGAACCACACCCCTACGTAACCTTTGGGTCTATCGACCAACGCTGATGGCTTCGGAATAAGTCGGCTCCGACAGAGCAAAGCTCATGTTGGGCCATGCGAAAACAGTAGTAAATACTCATAGATGTCCTCTAGTCAATGAGAACAATCTGGAGGAGCACATCTGTAGATCAGGGCAATCAGACCCCAAAACTGAGGACGGCCAAATAAAAAATTAAACAAATAAACAAATACATTGAACCATTCTTTAGAAAAAAATATTAAGCTTTACAGCTGTTTATGGTCGTGATATAGGCAGCGGCTAGACACTGGCCACTTACCCGCATTGCCCCGGGCGCAAGTAAAAATTCATGTCAGCGCTAAGTAAAATATTATAGCATTAATGTTAAAATTCACTTGCCCAACTTGGCAATTGTTAAAATCTTTGATAAATGCAGATTGAAGGATAAAATATTCTGCAAAACTTTTTACAAATGAGACCAAATTACATGTGTGAATTGTTTTTTTGCTGTTAAAGCCAAGTTTTAGTTTTGGAAATGTTTTTGTTTATTGAAAGCTGTATTGCCCCAAAGTCTAAACCCTGCAAAATAGACTTTGAAAGTCTTAAGTTTTTTTAATTAATTAATGAAAAATCTTGGGGGGGGGGGGACCCCCGAGCATTTTCGGCTTAATTTTACATTTTATAGCATCCAAAGGGTTAATAAGGCGTTAAGGTTATATTGAGTTACTGTATACTCATCTGAAAGAGCAGACTCTGCCCCCTTTCAGATGAGTATAACTCTATTATAACTTTAACGTTCTTATTAACCCTTTGCGATGCTACATGTATAATGTAAAATAATAGCCGAAAAAACCGCAGACTTTTTTCATTAATTAATGAAAAAAAAACCTTAAAGACATTCAGACGTCTTATTATTGCCAGGGTTATGACTTTGGGGGCATAAAAGCTTTCAAATAAACAAAAAATTCCCAAAACTTAAACTTTGCTTAACTTATCTTCTTGATTGCACTTTAGTTTCAGTACTTGGTTTGGAAACCTGGAGTTTAAACATCAACCGTGTGCATGTGTTTTATGTGACCTTTGTGGAATTGCTGTAAAATATTTTATGACTTTTATAAAAATTCAAAACTTCCTGCATCCCTAGATTTTAAAACAACAAAGGCAAAATTTGTTGACAAATAGTGATTTTTCAAACTTTTATTTCATTTATTTATTTTTAATTTTATTTTTTTTTTGGGGGGGGGGGGGATTAATCCTTCCTTCCATGAAATGTAAAACACCTAAAATGGGATAATTTTATTTTGCTTGTAAGGGTCTCAAGTCAAAAAAAGTTAGTGTGGAACCCTGATATAAAGGAAGTCTTCTACAATATGGGCCCAAAGTTTGATCTTACATAAAATTTTAAAAGAAATGTTCACTCAAAAGAAAATAAATTGTTGAAAATTACTGCTAGGAGAGATAAGTTTATGCTATTCTAATCATTTGCTTACCAAAGAGTGTTTCATATTGATAGGGCTACACTTTCCCCTTTCAACTAACTTACATACGTACTATTGCACAGAAACAGACCCCCATACCACTGCTGTATAGTGCTGTTGCAAATTTTCGCACCACAGCAAACCCAAAATAAAATCAATTATTTGGAATTGGTGCTAGGAGAGCCAAGACAAGCTGAAAATACATGCAGTTTCTGCTTCAAGTGAACTAAGCCACCCCCCCCCCCCCCCTTGTGGAGAGATAGACCAAGCACTTTTTGTTGTTGTCTCCATATTACATACGCTCAGTTGGAACACCACACATACAGTTTAATGCAAAGCTTGGCTTGTTGAAGAAGTGGAGCTGTATCAGAATTGCAAGAAAACAGATTTGTTGGCACGTCACCGTCACGATCACTACAGTCTTGAGATTGCACTTGGAGAAACTACGACACTGAGACGTCCCAATCATGTTTCGGCATGTACTCCATTGTAAATTCTTGCCCAAAGTTTGCACTCGTGAATGAAGAAAAATGAATGAATGAATGAATGAATTGAATGTTCTCTTGTCACCCACTGGCATGTATCAGAGCAACATATAACATAAATAAAGTCAGGATGGGTTTTGTACCTGTTTTATTGAAAATGACGAGGTGTTATGGGGTTACTCACGTACAGTATATTGGTGCGTATACTGGACTGTGCGTTGAGGAAGGGTGAGTTTCTTCAAGAAAAATCCTTAGGGAACATGGGTCTCTTTTTCATCAAAAAAGATACCTTAGACAATGGGTCCCATTTTTTCAAAATTTTCAGTGGCTTTGCACACAAACACAATTTTCACAATTTTCGGCATGCTTTGCGCGCAAATATACGCTCATTGCCAACTTTCGTTGACATTGGGTGACTTCAAGCTTATTGGATTTAGTGTTTTGTGTTAGTGTTATCTTAACAATAAACACGAGCGTTAAATCCGTAATTGAAATCGATCCGTGTGTAGCGCAGTTGACCCGAAAATAATGGACGCACTTCCGGAAGTTGGTGTTTATAGATCGTGTTGAAAATCGTCTGCATGAAACCCGAGGGGTTGCTGGTGTTATACGATTTACGTGCATTTGTCCATTCACTAACACTAGACCCTAGCGGATTAAGAAAATCACCATTTCAAGTTCGTTGGTTAGTTGTTAGGTGTTACTTCTGTCTCGGGCTTACCTTCGCTGGGTCGCCGCAGTTATTACGTGTTATGTCTATGGCCAGCGCGATGCGTGCGGTAAGCGGCCAAAGGAAAAATTATCAATATTTTTAGATTGTGAAAGTAACAAAGACATAATGAAATAAGTCAATACATGAAATTAAGGGGGAAGTACATAGCCTTTCCGACAGCATTACATTGTATGTACGATTGCTTTAAATTTTTCATAAAGCAAATACAACATTTCTTCAGGTTTTCGTGGTTTTCATGTTTCGTCGAACAAGTGATGTGACGTCACGCTCGTGTTAATACGTGAATTATGCTATCGTTACAGATCGATAGTAGCGTTATACCGAGTCGCAGTGTGGGTTCGGAATTTAACGGCTTCTTGACGTCTCTAAAAACTAACAATAACAACTAATCCAAAACTTTGAAATCACCCATTGAGTGCCAAAAATTTTTTTGAACCCTTAGACATGGGTGCCTTTTTACGGCAAAAGGACCCTTAGATGTGGTATGACATACGTGTTCGGAGTTCTCCGCGGGCCGCGCCACACTCCCTGTCGACTTACATGTAATCTGAAGTACTCCACCCCCACCCCCCCCCCCAAAAGGCCCTTGCCTTGGGAGATTGGTGGGCAAATAACGGCAGGTTTTGGGCAGCCTTTTCAGCCCCGTTGCAATCCCACCTGGTATATAATAGGCTACTTTTGAATGAGAGTCCTTGGGACAGACACCGTCGCAGTACGCAGGTCTTAGCTCAAACGACTGATTTGATCAGATGCATGGATCGTTAATGATTTATTTATGCACACAGTCTGGATCTATGTCAGCTAGATCTAAAAATTATATCTTAAAGCGGACTAAATCGTGGCATCGACGGCCTGATGAGAACAAAACTCACGGCCGTCACCCGTTCTTAGCTCGTTTCGAGTTATATACATAATATACGCCGGTGGCAGTGTTTATTTCGTTGCAGTACTCAGCGGACCGCAATGGGACACACACGCTGAATACGAAAGAGCCCGAATAATCAATTGGCACGTCTTCCGGTAAATTTGAAAGGACCTCCTCTGAGTTTGTTGCTTCTCATTGGCCGTACTGAATACAGGATCTGCAGTTCCGCTGCCTGCGTGCAATCAAAACTGGTTTCGCAACACATCAACACACCCACGTGAAACGGAGCTAAGCGAACAGGGTGACGGCCGTGAGTTTAGTTCTTCATCAGGACCGGTCGATGGCCACGATTCAGTCCCTCTTAAGCATCAATCAACAACAAATGTCAAATAGAATCTTTTAAAAGTGTGGAAGTTGGAATTTAACTAACTCCAAGTCAGGTAACGTATAGACTCTGTCTAATGAACGCCTGGCGGTTCTTCATATTCTACACGTTAGACTCTTTTCTTACTGCGCCAGCCCTCACGCCCAAAGCGTGCCGGTGTGTACCATACAGGTCAGCAAATTCGTCAGTTGCAAACATACGCGAACAGATTTGAGAGGGCGGAGGGAAAGGAGGTAGAGACATCGTCGGAAAGGGGGAAGGGAATATGTACTTGCGTGAACGCCTATTCACATTTATTCTGCTATACGTTGTACCGGTATACATATGTTCAATGCACAATCCATTGCTGTGTGCACAAGTCAATAAATGGGTCATACTTTGCCGGGGGTGGGGCCCAGCTCAAACATAATGTTGTACACTTGCGTGACAAAAAAACGGTAAAGGTGGCTGTTTTTCAGTTTTAGACGCGGCCCGCGCGTTGCACGCGTTAAGGGTATCAAACACTGAATTTTCAACAAAAAAGGGTGGTGTTGAAAGACTGTTTCAAACGCATTAGGGTTATTCTTTCCTCGAAGCTTTTTTTTGAAGACTATTCAACGTATTTAGGGTATCGTTTGGAGTGCTAAAATGTGTAAATGAAGCACTGCGAAAAACTCATTTTAGGGGGTTATATTTGCCACACAGAGAAAAACTGTATTAGGGGGTGTCTGAAATTGATTTGGGTCACGCCATGCTGTACAGCATTATGTTTTGACTGGCCCCCGGGATACTTTGGGCTCATCAAATCTCACCTTTTCAAACATTCACAAATGTTATCCTTGCGTAAAACGTGGCCTCTGAATTTGGTCATCAGAATTAAAGCTTATCCTTTTGCTCCAATCTTTTTCCCAAAATGGACTTTGGATATAATGGATGTGTTCACACCGCAAGATGAGTCAATTACAATAAGAAAATATTTCAAAACATGAGGAACTCCCCCAAGTACACTTTTGTTTTTTCATATCCAGCAGGATAAACATTCGCCAGGCTCTCAAAGTCCCTTGCCCTTCATTCTGTGGTATTAGCCCAATGATATCTATATGGCCAATGTGAACAGGGTACCGATTGTGCATTACATTTCTATGTTCCCAGATCCAATGGAAACATGCAAAAACAGTATGGGCCACACGTTCCAATATCGGAGATATTATCCATATCGGAAGATTATCTCTGACATCGGAGACTATTAATGGGGTCAATTCAAACACTTGCCACCAAAGAAGAATCTGCGTATCGGAGATTTTTTTTTTTTTCCTAAGACCAATCCCACTGAGGTACATGATGTGGTGTAAACAATTAGATCTCGATTTTACACAGAGTACTAATACAAATTTATCCATAATTTAAATATAATAATATTGATACATGACAACATTCATAACTATGCTGGTAATCGATACCATCAGCAACTTTTGCTATTCATAATTGCCTGCAAAATGTAAACAATTCAATCATAACTTGTAAAAGAAGACGGTGAAGTTTCAAAGTAGACGGTTCATGTGACGGGTAAAATCCCTCGAGGATTCTTGAATATCCACATTCCTAAACTTGCGATAACATGATCCCTGCTGTGGCCAAGGTAACATAAAACAAAAAAAGTTTCTTCCAAAATTATTGGAAACTATCTCCGAATTGATGAGAGCAGAAAAGTCTCCGATTATCGGAGAAGTCTCTTCGAAATTGGAAGAGAATCTCCTTATACTATTGGACGTGCGCAGCCGTCTTTGAAAAAAGACCCTAAATTTATCTGGACATATCTTTTTGATTAGGGAACACTGGTCAGTTTCCCAATTTGAAACATGCCTTCTTCAACCAGGCTTATTAAAAAATGCCTACAAAATCAATTCTTGAAGCGTTACAAAAATTGTGAAATATTGAAATAATCTTTCAGGACACCCTACATATATGCCACGATGGTATTACCGACGACACTATTGTATTACCGTACGCGCGGTTCTACGCCGCGGGACTACGGTTATCGAATTGCGAGTCGAGTGGGGTGATCATAGAAATGTATGAACCAACCGTAATAACACAAAAAACCTTTAGGAAATTTACACATCTATGACAAAAAACATGCCTTTTTCCTGAAATAATCCAATTTTTTCTTGATGCACATGCAAAGTGAATTGGTGCTGTCAAGCTTGTTTTTGAAATGTCATTTTGCCATTTTGTTTTCCGTGTATTTTCTTATTCTTGCGCGACTTTTTGCGTTTTGCCATAGAATAACACGGTTGTCCGGTAATAGACTCTACAGGTCGATTTTCAGCGCGCCGAAATAAAAGAAAAATTTTTGAAGGGGGGGGGGGTTAGCTTCAACCTGCCGATTTCGTCAGCATAATGAAGTGACTTTCTTCCTTTTTGTTGAAATTATAACAATAGACATTTGAATGAATTAAAAAAATTATGATTTTTCAAGAAAATCAATCAAGTTTACTTGTGTGAATTATTCTCTCT
>JZLH01S0628769.1:0-15127 GCA_001188425.1 Eucidaris tribuloides | reverse complement strand
CTATATAGGGACGGGTATCGGGGATCCCTCCCCCTACCCTCCCCCCCCCCCAAAAAAAAAATCGAGTGAACGAGGTGCGTAGTGCAGCTTCATCGGCGCGAAGCGCCGATGAAGCTAGTTATAGAAGAATGTTGATGAGATGTTGGGCAACACAGCGACATGAACGGCGGGTCGATTGACATTGCTTCGTGGGCTTGGCTTTCACAGTCTCGTTTCTGTTTTGCCACACCTCGTATATATAATTTGTGACATTAGGAACTTCAAAATGAACTGGATACACTGGTTGAGACAATCAACAAAGAGGGTCCCAATAGACACTCTTCTGTGGTCGTTGTCATCATGAGCCATGGCGAAGAAAGGGGCATTCTAGGAACAGACGAACAAATCGTGACAACAAAGGAAATTTTAGCCAGATTTTCAGGAAGAATTTGTCCCGCCTTGCTGGATAAACCGAAGATTTTCATTTTTCAAGCTTGTCGAGGAAGTAAGTAAAGTATATAGTCTGTTTGATCCTTCATCATCATCATCATCATCATCATCATCATCATCATCTTCGTAGTAGTAGAAGTAGTAGTAGTGGGAGTAGTAGTAGTAGTAGTAGTAGTGGGAGTAGTAGTAGTAGTAGTAGTAATAGTGGTAGTAGTAGTGGTGGTAGTAGTAGTAGTAGTAGGAGGAGGAGGAGTAATCAGAAAACGTTGAATATACTTTACTTGCCATCTAACAAATGAATACAATTTTTTTTAATTCATTATTATTATCATTTATTATTATTATTATTATTATTATTATTATTATTATTATTATTATAATAATTATTATTATTTTGCTTGTTGACTTGTCGCCTGTCCGTACACGAAGGATTCTGACGAATAAAAAGGGAGGACTTTTTGTGACTTGTCAATGGTACACTCCGGAAACACCCTCATTGCAACAGGTTCTACCGACTCCTCTGATGGCCTTGAGTGCCTCTGCTACTTTTGAACTAAACCACATCCATTGTTCTTTTGCGATGATGTCGATTCTCAAAATATATATCAGTATACCTATATCAATTTGATCCAGAAGACATATATAAATAAAGAATTATGTCTATTTTTTTCAGCAAACATAACAAAAACTGCCACGGAAACGGATTTTGAAAACAAGAAGTTGGCTGACGATATAAGTCTTGATTCCGCTCCAGCACTTTTCGGCGAATCCGACGGAAAGAAAGTTTCTGAAACGGACGGGGACCTGCCTGATAACGCCGATATGTTCATTGCGTTCGCAACACCAGATGGTAAATCATTTGATTGCCGCAGTTATTTGACTGTATGCTTCTAATCCGACATTCTTCTAATGCTCTTCAATTCAAGTACCTAGTATAACGTGGTATATACAAATACAAATACACACACACACACACACACACACACACACACACACACACACACACACACACACACACACACACACACACACACCACCACCACCCACCCACACACACACACACACACACACACACACACACACACACACACACACACACACACACACAAACACACAAACACACACACACGTGCACAAACATAAACATACATACACACATACACACGCAGGCACACTAACGAACACTCGTGAATATTTTATAGGCCTACATAACACACGGCCGTGTATACACATACACCCACGCGCATTATATGAGTGTATACATATTTACATCCATCCATCCATCCATCCATGCATACATACATACATACATACATGTACATACACGCATACATACATAAATACATACATATATAGAAATGTAATGTTTAACAGTCATGTGTTTCCTGTTTATGTTTTATTTTATTTTTTTTTTGCTTTTGTTCATTCATTCAGTCATTTTATTTTTGATTTCGAAATATAACAAAAATGTAACAAAATACAAGGAAAAGCTTGACAAAATCCAAAACTACAATTCATTAAGAGAATATAAAAAGGACAAGTTATAATAATCATGGTATAGATACATATATATATATGGTGGCCCAGAAAGAACGCAACACCTGCAATCGCTAATTTCTTCAACATCATGGGCAAAATGTTATTTTTTTTCAGTGGGTAGAACGGGGTTTTTTCCAACAAAAAAGTCATATTCATTGATTTTCAGTGAGGCGTTAGGGATCCTAGAGCCATAATTCTGAGGCAATGTCATTTCCCAAATTTACTAATTTCTTAACTGCACCAATCCTCGGAACACCGAAATATTCTTTCGTTACAGCGTGCCATAGAATGAGCTATGCAGACAAAACCACAGGAATGACCTCGCTTCGATAAAAATAAAAAATAATGTGAGGAACTGCTGTTTTTTCTGCCCAGCCTATTTTATGGCACGCTGCGATGCGAGAATATCTCGGTGTTCCGAGGGTCTGTGCAGTTGAAAAAAAAATAACATATTTGGAAATAATATTGCCTCAGAAAAATGGCCCTAGGATCCAAACGCCATACTAAAAATCAATGATCATGTTATCATTTTGTTGGAAAAAGGAACGTTCTAACTGATGAAATTTTGCCGATGATGGTGAAGAAATTAGCGATCGCAGGTGTTGAATTCTTTCTTGTCCATACTACTGTATATATTAAAATATCAATGCGTAGTTGCTTTTCATATTTAATTAAATTTACTTTTGTTACATTTTGACAATAAAATTAACATAATATAATGTTGACAGATACAAAGCATTGAAAAAAAACATAGTTTGACCTTTGTCTAATAGTTGTGAAAAATAAATACTTTTTGTTGGCAAAAACAGAGACAATACATGTATGTAAAATGTACTATTGAAATCGTTGCAGAAGAGATTTATACGCATCACGTTGCATTTTCTTCTTTACAAGTAAAGTGGACATTTTTAAAGGAATTTCTATTAACTCTTTACACGCTGAATTAATTTTGAGGGAATGATAACGACAATTGTTCCTTACACATTTTCTTTGAATTTCGCTTTCCTTTTTGTGGTAGAGAAAATAGTAATTTGTCCAAAAAAAGGTTACTAAAGGAAACCATTTTTTTCCGTGTCTCCTGTGCAAAAGTGAAGAAAAACATAATTATTACCATTGTTCAATTTAATTGTACGAATGTGCAAAATCGACTCTTTAGCGTGTAAAGGGTTAAAACATATTTTAAAAAATGGCCTCACACTCTGTGATACATTTGCTTTTTAGGTT
Source organism: Eucidaris tribuloides (assembly GCA_001188425.1). Classification (NCBI taxonomy): domain Eukaryota; kingdom Metazoa; phylum Echinodermata; class Echinoidea; order Cidaroida; family Cidaridae; genus Eucidaris; species Eucidaris tribuloides. The sequence goes on along the minus strand of JZLH01S0628769.1, from coordinate 11,935 downwards.
ACTCTGCTGTGCGAAATCGGGTCCATGGTTCATGGTTCATTCAAGCGATCTGTGAAGAGTTTATCGCCAGGGCGCATTTAGACGATCTCGACACCATGATGAACCGAGTAAGGACACTTTTTAGCTTCAACAAATAATTTCATTCATTTAGATTTCGTTTCGTTTCCAAATAATAAAAATAACAAAGATGAACTTATTTACATAATACAAACAATATGAAATAAATGTCACTTGGCAAGCAAATATAAACTGATACTCGTTCATTGCATCATACAGTATGTTACTCTTTCACTTAACAAACCGCAAAAATATGTAGCATATTACTTAAGGGCGGTATCTTGCCAGTGGCAGCATACATTCCCAAGTTTCCCTTTGTAGAGTTTTCATTCGTCCAAATTTCAAAACGTTCAAAATTGAATCTCAACCACGTTAACCCTTTGAGCGTTAATGCTGCATCTGTGCATATCGTAATAATTATTTTTCTCCTTCACCTTTGTACAGGAGACACTAAAGATAGCTAGTGTGCTTAAGACACATTTATAGAACAATGTTATTTTCAATACAGCAATAAGAAGCAAAATTCAAAGAAAATGTGAAAAGAACAAGTATAGTCTTATTCTTCTTTTACACAGGTATCAAAACGCGTTACGAGTCAAACAGCGCCCACACCCAACAGCAGCGGTGGAATTCAGAAAATGTTGCAGACGCCCTACATTGCCAAACAAGGAATTCGCAAAAAGATATACTTCTTCCCCAAGTACCCACCTGTTAAGGAAATCAAATCAGACTGAGTTCTGGGAGACAAACATGGAGATTTGACAAAAATGTGAAAAAAACAACTTCGCGACAAAAATAACGACGTTCTTATAAGTTAAGGAATCAAAAAATCAAAATATGGATTATAAGCATCAGTACATACACAGCCATTGCTTCCGAGATTTTCGAATTGCCATAGAATTAATACATGGCATACATGGTTCCCGTAGTCAACGGGTTTATAAAGAGCATAATGTCAGACGGCCCTAAATCCAAACGCCTCTCCCCAAAAAAGAACAATAACATGTGGATATTGACGAATAGATACTCATGCAGAATTTTGTTTTGTTCATTTAAGAACTAAACGTGGACTTAGCGACTCTTGGAATCGAAATCGTTATAATTATATTTTGTATAATATATACATACACACAGACAGACACACACACACACACACACACACACACACACACACACACACACACACACACACACACACACACACACATATTTAGTATAAGGGGGAATTACGATACACCTATGAGTTGGTAGGATAAAAGAAGAAAAAGAGAAATAAATATAGAAAATGCATCTAAGAGTCATAAAATCTCAGGTGTATACGCTGAAAAATGTCAATTCTACATCTACGGCATAGTGTTAACTTTTTTACACCCTGCTATTTGAACTCGGAACAATTACTGAAAACACCAATAATATTATCTTAAACACCAAATGTGATGAAAAGTTACACTGTTTTGTATCTAGGGTTTTTGCAGTTTACTCGTTCAGAAATGCTTATTAAGCTATGCATTTTGCCCCCCCCCCAAAAAAAGTACTCTCCTTCAGGAGTATGAGTGTATGTGTGACTGTGATGACAAGCTTAAGAAATTCATTTATGATTTGATTTTGATAATAGATTTAAATACACTTTTCGACATGTACAAATGCAAGCGCGACTGAAACAAAAAGAATTTCAAATTACCCTATCATCATAAGACGTAGTGTTTTATTATTGACCTTTAGATTTTGTAATAGTGATCTCTTATTGACCTTTAAATTTTGTAGTACTGATCTCTTATTTACCTTTGAATTTTGTAGTAGTGATCTCTTATTGACATTTGAATTTTGTAGTAGTTATCTCTATTTCGCAATACACGTGCTTTAAGAAATGTTTATGTTATTGACCATGTTTTATGTTTACCAACTGTGTATAATTTTGTGGGGGGTGGTTTAAAAGGTACATCTTTATATATTTTTGACTCAATTGGTATTTCCTTATATGTAACTTGTGCATATTTTGTGGAAGACGATTGTCTTATGTTCATTGAAAACCAATAAAACACGTGAAGAAAAAGAGTATTATCTGAAAGCAATCAGTTTTGCCATAAAGACTTATGTTTTGTATGTGAAGTTCGCCTAGCCTCCTGATATTTTCAACTGGCGCCACCCCTGACTAAACCTAACCTCCCACAGTAAGATGTTTAACTTTCTGTCACTGATAACAACTGCTGAACGTTAATGCTCACTTTGTCAAACAACTTTTTAAAGAATGTATTTCGGGGAAAATTGTCTTTAGTCACGTAATTTCTAGAAATAATTTTATTAATATAATAACAAAATATGCTATGATAAACAACAATGGAAGATTTGAATAAGAGCATCGCCACGGTGTATTTAGGTGTAACAAGAAAACCGATGTTGGAAAAAAAATTCTCCATAGACTGTCTGATTTATAATTTTAGCAAGTATCGTATATTTTTGTCATATCCCCTGAAGATAAGTCATTCCTTTGCACTAAAAAGTTATCTGAGCGGCTTTCCCAATATAGCCATGAACCAAAAATCACAACAAAACTATTTTCTAAATTGTTCCAAAGTATTGTTCAGCACATTTGTGCACTTGCATTATTTTTATCTTGATTCTTCTGTAAATGATTTCCATTTCGGATTTCATTTCATGTTTAAAAAGGATGACACATTGAATCGAGAGCTCAACTAAGAAATACAATGTACTTCTGGTTTCGCTACTAAATGGTTACAATAGTTATGAGTGGTTAATGGTTATGATTGCTGAATTCAATAAATCATTTTGGAATAAAACAATTATTCCTCTGCAGTATGTGCAGCAACCCAGCATATTCGCAAAGCAATTGGTTTAAACCAGCGGCCACGCATGCTAAGCGTAATTTATACCTTTCCACCTTACATTCACCAGTATTTATTCATAGCCATATTCTTGGTCGTATCTTATATTCCAAGCGAATCCCTGTATTTCTTTCAGTTTAACTTTAGTTCATAATTTAAGGTATCGCATGTAAAATCTATATGGCTGGTACTCTCGAAAGCGGACTAACTTAGTCCCTTGACTACTCTGGAATGTTAGCCGTCCGCTCTATGATATACCGTGTGTTAACACATTAATTATTAAGTGCTTAATTATTAAAATTTGTAATAAAGTGAAAAAAGATATGCTGTCATAATAAAAATTCTAATCCATTTCATGACAAAAGTTATACCGTTATTAGTTATAGATTAAAGTTTGATAAATATTGTTTGAAGTGGTGTTCCGTGGAACAGGCGATTAGCATTCCAGAGTTAGTCAGCGGACTAAGTTAGTCCGCTTTCGAGAACATCAGCCAATGGTATTTAGTTAAAGATATTGGCTAACATTTAACACAGTTAAAAAAAATCTGAGCTACATGACTCCCCATGCTACCATTGTCTTTGATAAAGTCTAAAAATGATGCCCTGAAAAAAATGTATTTCAAAATGATTATTTAGTGCTTAAAAAAAGTGAAAATCGTAAGTTGATCGTATTCACCTGCCCATTTTCTCCCATAGACTTACTGTATGTACACCTAGGCTATTTAAACTCGCCCCGAGTTTTAATTGTTTATTCATGCATATCTTGCCATTGGCAGTGTAACTTTCCAAACTTTGTTATTCTAGGGTGTTTATTTGTCCATATGAACACTACTATGTAGTTCAGATATCAAAATTTGACAATTTTTAAATTGAAGCTCCACAATGTTAGCCTATCACTTTAAAATGGTACTTAGAGGGTAAAGGCAATGAACTTCCATTCAATATCTTTGAAAAATTTTTCAAATCTTCATGAAAATCTCCCCTTCCTGACAGCCTAGGTTATTGGAATAAAACTTCCGTTGGAGTGGAATGAGCATTTCTTTTCGATTTTTCTCGAGTAATTATAGGCGAGTGCGATCAAATGGGGGACTTGCCTGTAATTGTAAGATAAGAAACTTCGAATCGTCTGGCCCGGCTGTCAAATATATAAAGGTTCATTGTCGTTAATAATCTAGCTGCAGTAGCTTGTAGGCGAAGTACAACAGCAACAGACTACATAAAGTGGTCATGAAATATTTTACTAAGCTTGAGTTTAAATTTGGATGTTCTTATAGTCTCTCACCGGTATTTCCACCGATTGCACACTTAGCCAGTGATTATCTTTTTCAGGGGATGTCCTAAACGCATGTTTTGATACACTCGGTTTGAACTGATTATTCATCAATTATTTTTTTGTTCACTATACTTACGGGTTGCAATGAGGCAGTGGATTGGAAAATAATTCAATATGGTTCGATGCACTCGTTTTATAATTGTGACACCTTTTTAATCTTTGACTCGAAAATAGCTGGAGAAGATATAGCGAAGCCCAAGTTAAATTCCAAGTATATAGCTCTGGTAGATCAGATAGCTGTTTTCATCGATCTTTCACACAGTATGGTATTTTCATGAAGGAGGCTAGAAAAAGAACATCAAACTTACTGAAAATTATTATTAAAGGTAAATGGCATGATTGGGGTAGTCCTCAACTTGGGCTGAAACTACTCTAGAATCAAGTAAACTATGCAAAGATTCTCCTGTGAAAATCTTGTAGTCAAACGTTGACTCGATCATTCCAAAATAAACAATGTCAATATCACTCGTAGCACGGAAACCTGCTGTGTGGCTCTCTATGGGGCTTATTTTTATCGTCCCCGGATAAAATTAAGATACTCCTATGTTTATGCTTGATTCTCCTTAAGTAAACAAACTACAGACAAATCCTCTCAGGTGGGAGATCCACTCCTGCTAGTGTATAGTGGGTATATATTCCAACTTATTTGGTTCTTGAGGCATTTTCAAGTGTTCCCAATCATGTCACTAACCTTTAATGGCATATTTTGGTTTTCAAATTATCAGAGAGCAGATATCAATATGAACATTTCCTGCCAAAATGGTCGGGTGCTCCAATTTTTTTCATCCGATTTTGTCAAGAATGGAAGCATTTTAGAGTATGTGATTTTCAGGGCAGATAAGGCTACTATGATAAAGGATGATGGTCTTCTCTCCATATCATTATATCCAATATACTGAAAAGTCGCATGACAGTAAATTTTAGGATGTCTGGAATAGTAAACCGCCTTTAGAATTCAAAAAGAATAAGAAATTACAACTTCAAGGTGTCCTGTCTAAATCATGGGGCGTATCCTCGTTACCACTGTCTTATCAAGATAGGAAAAACTTTCTCCTTCGCTGGGTGTAGTCTTTGTGAGACCACTTCACAGAAACATATTGCTATTTTTTTTTGGAAGTTTTTCCAAACCAACAAACCCGTTTTACGGGAAATATAATACCGAATTACGGTGCTAGTGTGCGTAAACACCCTACCCCTACAGGAAGGCGAAACAAATGTTAAATTTTATGTTCCAGCCCCTCTGCTGTGGAGCGCAGTTACATTTGATAACTCTCTGCTCTGTGAGAAGAAAGGAGAAAGATGCACCACACGCGGCGCACACACACACACACACACACCACATCACACACACCACACACACACATACACCCCACCACACCCACAACACTACACACTCACACCCACATGACACACACACACACCCACACACATCACAACACACACATACACACACACACACACAACATTAGTACACATTTCATCATTATAATAAGCTAATAAAAACCAACTCGAATAACTTTAAAATGAGATCAATTATGAGACAATCAAAAATGGCAACACACATTGTTTATAATGTTCCGGATATCACATCCATGTCCAATCGTTTATTATTAGGTGTACTCAGATTTTCTTTCAACCAAAATCCACATCCAGACCTGCTGCCTTGGTTATCATTAATGGGTGTATGCAAGGGGGGTGGCAAGATTGTACGACACCCCTCCCCAAAACAAAAATATTTACAAGAGATCCCATAATAATCTTTACGAGGACCTTTTTTTTTTTACATCTAGCTGTTATTTCGTTGTGAATAGGTCCCCAAAACTATGATTACCCACCCAGACAAGAAAACAGGCGCGGTTCTACGGGGAGGGGAGGGGCTTGAGGCTTAAGACCCCCCCCCAAAAAAAAAAAATTGCTAAAACTCCCCCCCCCAAAAAAAAAAAAAAATCGCAGGATTTTTTTAAATTTAAAACATTAATAAACATCCCCCTTTGTATGTGCTTAAAATGTTTACATGAATCCCCCCTCTCCCCCCCCTCCTTGCTGAGCGACTTTTCCGACAACTGAGTTGACCATAAAAAAAATGGACCACAGATTTAGAATGAATTATTGTGCGTCCCCCCCACCCTAACGCTACTCCCTCCTCCCCATCCCCCCCCCCAGGCCCTGGAACGATTTTTCACCGGGGCTGATACTAGTATATTAATTATCTACATCTATCTATCTATCTATCATCGATCGATCGATCGCATCTACGATCGATCGATCTACTATCTATCTATCTATCTATATATCTGTCTTTCTATCTATCTATCTTCTATCTATTCTATCTATCTATCTACTCTCCACTTTTTCTTCACTTCTTTCTTTCTTTTTCTATAATCATTATGAAAAGGTGTTTTCCCGTTCCTGTTCGTGTGAGTGTTGATACATCCGTGAAGATTAAATAGTTTACAGAAGTTGCTAGCTAAGTTACCTTAGATGCCAACACACGAATCATCCTCTACATGCAGAAACGTGTTGATAAATGCTTTCGCCGTATTAGCATATTGGCGCAGCGGAGCGCGCCAAAAATTTGGCACTCGTTCTTCGTTTCTTTTACCACCCACAAATAATTGACACATTCTAAAACGTAATGCAAGAATAATATTTATAAAAGTATTGCAAGGGAAATAACTACTACACAACCAGGCCAGTAACCAGATTTCAGATTTTTTTTGGGGGGGAGGGGTTCAAAATCGTGTGAAACGGACCTTCGTGCGAGGTCCGCGAACGCGACCGAGCGGGGGAGGTTCTGGAGGGGAATCCCCCTTCCAGAGCAGGGATTTTTTTTTTTATTTTGAGCCCCAAAAACAGCGTTGATCTACCTTTTATAGGTATAACGGCATATGATTTTCTCCAAAATAGCCAACGGCATATGCTTGTCGTTTTCAGATGGTGTTGATTCGAAACGAACATAAGTCACTGACATGAAAAAGACCTTTAAACGTGCAATCTGTTTTATATTCTACTTGGCCTTTTGTCCCCACTCACTTGCCGAACCAGGAATTATTCAATGGGGGCAGACATGGAGGACCGACAAGCGAAGAACGAGTTGGATACGCTCGGGGAGGTCTGGGAGAGGTTTTCCTCCCAGGGTAAAAAAAAATCCATCTTTCAACACCTTTTAAATTCTTTATATTTTTGGCTCCGCTTTGACCAAATTAACTCCGCATATTTTCATCGCATTTTCAATTCATTATCGGCCTAATAATAACATTTGCATTTTACCTTAAAAATAATAAAATATATACTACAATTTAGCAAGATTTTAATAATTTTACGTAATCAAGACGTATTTTTACTCTTTTCTGGGGGCGGGTGCACTGTTCTATTGTCACAATATGCTAATATAATGCCAGAATACACCACAAATTTATATTTAGACCTAATATGCTGAAACGAATAGCCCAATTCCTATGTTGGGGACAGGCGAGTGAAGGCATTACGTCCGCCAAAGCAGAACGTGACTCATTCTTACTTATACCCTACTAAAAAGTTGAAAAATGCAAAAATTCTTAAAACATAACGCAAGAAATTTCCTAAATAGTAGGCGCATAGGCACACATAAAACCATGAAACATACACAATTTCAATTTGCGGCACACCTGCGCACAAGAAATCACTATCTATATGCGCAAATTGACGCGCGTAGCGCGCCGAAAAATTTTGACACCTTATTTTTATAAACACGCCAATGACAAATATGTTGGAGCCAAATATATCTGTTTGTCTCCTAACTTCCACTAAAAACTGATAAATTGAAAACAACATATTTTAACAAAGCAGCGCATAGCACGCAAAATCCATTAATTGTATTTTCTATATTACCCACGCCAATGAAAAATATAGGCTGACAATTGTATTGCTCCCCCTTATTCGCATCGCCCTCCCCCAAAAAATGACAAATTAAAAATTATATTTCAACGAGCAAACAACAAACACCATGAAAATCTACACAATGTTCTGGGGCTTCGCGTCTCTTGCGAGAAAAATTTTTAACCCATATATATTCCTGTAATTGCGCGCCGGAGCGCGCCGAAAATATGGAAACCTTTGTTAACTTCGGCCGCCCATTTCACCAAAATATTAAAATTTCTTCAAAACATTAATGCAAGAATATTAAAAAAGTATGCAAGGCATAACAAAGCATTAAACATTTCCACAATATTCAATTTTGGGCCCGCATCACGCCCAAAAATGCTCTCACGAAACTTGAGCAACCTCGAAAATGTGAACATTTTATATCGATGCCATGAAAATATTGGGCAATACATACATTGTTTTGTCCCTCCTACCCCCTCCCCCATAAAAAACTTACATTTGTAAATATCTATTAAAAAGCGGTGCAGGCACTAAAACAAATAAAACTTACCCAATCTTCAATTCTTGCGGACGAGCGCTTGGCGACGAGTTACGAGTAAATTTCGCGCGAATGCACTAAAAATTGTGACATTTTATGCCAACCCAATGAAATATTGGGGCAAAACACAATGTTACCCCCACCCACAGGCCCCCCCCCAAAAAAACTGAAGTAATTTTTAAAAACGCCCGCGCAAGCACTACAAAACAAGTACACCTTACAAAACGATGTTCAATATTTTGCGCACTCTTGCAGAAATATTTTTACATATATATTATTAGCAATTTTGCGCGCCGTGCGCAGCCGATAAATTTGTACATCTTTGATATTCACACACACAAATCACTCCTTACACAATTCTTAATACTAATATCAAGAATATGTGTAAAAAAGTAACGCAAGCTCTACAAAACCAATTAAACAGTCACAATATTCAATTTTGCAGGTGTGCCTCACGCAAAAAAATGCTATCCGATTGAGCACCGCCGAAATTGTGACATTTATAATCACCGATCTAATTACAAATACGGCAAACATATTGTCGGCCCCTACCCCCTAAAAAAACTTAGACAATTAAAAATTATATTAATTAGGCGCAAGGCCACTAAAATGCATTTATTTTGCGCACGCTTGCGGATACCTATTTTTGTGATTTTGCACGCGGGAGCGCGCTGAAATTGTGCCAGTAATATGAACCGCCTAATGAAAACTATTGAACAAACATATGTTTTGTTCCCTCCCGTCCCCCCCCCCCCAAAAAAAACCTGACAAATTTACAAATCTATGATTCATAAAGCACGTGCAAGGCACCAACAACATATTAATAACTTACACAATCTTCAATTATTACCGCGCCAATTGTATTGGAGCAAAACATATTGTTCTTGCCCCCACTAAAAAAAACAAACTAGCAATTGAAAAGAGAATATATTTAACAAGCCAGCACAAAGGCACTACAAAAACAAATTAAACTTGCATATGCACACATTCATTTTTGGCGTCAGCTTTCGAAGAACATTGTTGGCATATATCACTGCAATTTGCAGAGCTCGCAGCACGCCAAAAAATTTGACATCTTTCTTTTTATGCCCTCTTCCCAAAATTGTCAAAATCTTAAAACGTAATGCAAAATAACGCTTGCGTGAATGCTTTTGATTTTGCGCGCCGAAATATGCATTTATTAACTCACACGATGAAAAATATTCGCAACATAATTGTCCCCTTCCCCCCAACAAAAAAAAAACTGACAAATTGGGCAAAATCTATGTTAAATAAGCAAGCGCCAAGGCACTACAAAACCATTAACTATATTTAAGCCTGCACAATTTCCTTATGTTTTTGTGCGCTTTTGCGAAAAAAATAGTTAACATATTGTCTTTTTGCAATTCGAACGCTAGAGCTCGCCGAAAATTTACATTTCCTAACTTTTATCCTCCGCCCCCTTTTTTACAAAGAAATGACAAAAAAAAATTTTGGGAAAAAAATTCTTCAAAAACCGTATGGGATACACCCATATAAGAGTCAGAATTTCTTTCCCATAACTAACGTGTTTGTAAACATCATTTTATGCCATATAATACAATGTATTTATAACTTAAAATCAATAACAAAATTCGCCGAAAACATAACTCTTTCCAAACATTTGAAACATTTAAGATTCAAGAGAAATGCAATGCATGTTTTCAAGAATGTTCCAATACAAAAGAAAAGTCCGAATGAATTCTCAAATCTCTTTTAATTGCTACACACGAGGCCACTCGTTATTTTTCATTATTTTTTATTTCTTTGCCCAAGTGAATATTCTGAATGCTTCTGATGAAATCAATTCTCATGTAACGTTCAAATTTAATATACTATATGTTCTTTGTTCACAACACAATACGCGTCCCATATATTTCTTAATTCTCATTTAATTTGTAATATTCCATAAATTATGATACAAACTCAGCACTTAATTATCATTTTCCCATCATTATTACAACCAATTTTCAAAATTTCTAGCAAAGTCCTAGTTTTTTTTAGCAACTAGCAAAGTAATATAAAGAATATCCATTCACTTACATACATTTTAAGATAGTAAAGTTATTTCTAACTGAAAATAGCATCTCATCACTAAAATTCTACTATGTTTTTTTATAATGTAGTGTTTGTCTGTGTTGTGCTATGTTGTGTATGTGTATCTGTGTGTGTGGTGTGTGTGTGTGTGGTGTGTGTGTGTGTGTGTGTGTGTGTGTGTGTGTGTGTGTGTGTGTGTGTGTGTGTGTGTGTGTGTGTGTGTGTGTGTGTGTGTGTTGTGTTGTTAGCCGGCGGCTTAACATCCATCACATTTACGAGTGACTCTCGTTCAGAAACGGTACACGCATGATCTGAAGTCTTCCTATTTTAAGGTTTTTTTTTTTCTGGCTGAAGAAGACAAACAGGAACACCGTGCTTAAAAACAAACAAACTAACAGAAACTCATCGGAAGCAGCCAAGAAAAACAAATTGGGGCACACCCTTTCAGTACTCGAGGCAGAATCTTACCTTCGCTATCTGAATCTTCTTTAGCCATTAAATCTGTAACCAAAAAAAAGTAACTAAGAAATGAAAAGTCGGAAAAACTATGCATTTGTCGTTTTCTATAATTGGTATATGAAGAATTCACATGTATTATTTTGCAAGGGTAAAAGTTGAATGATTAAAATTAATCCCAGCTGTTGTTTGAATCAGCAAACGTGGGAGTTACGCATATTCTGATACTATCCCGTCCAAAATGTCTATCAACTAGAGCACTTGGCTGGGGGAGGGGGGGACCCTTCGAGCGCATGTATCCCCCCAAACCGTCCCTTCACCCCCATTTGGATAAAAATAAACACAACAAAAAAAGTAACTACCCCCTTTTCACCATACCATAACTTTTTAACAAAACAAGTTTGTGCAAAATAATTTGGCAAGAGTGTTTCTACACTCATTGACTAACTTCTGTGTGAAAATATGATTGGTCCGTTGGGTCATGCATGAATGAGCATGCATTAAAGGTGAAAATGCCACTTTTCAAAAGTCACATGAGTCATCTTTTATGCCAAAATTATGGTAAATAATGACATTTTTTCCTTTATTTATAAAGTGTGCTCACTCAACCATGTCACGGTTACAACCTCTTATGTTCGTACAATACGTAAAGATACATTTTGCTGAAAAAAATCGGATTTAAATTTTTTACAGTAAACTTAATGGATTTTTCAATTTCAAAATCAAGAAAGGGTGGGAATTTCTAAACTGCGCTCACCGAAGCGTAAAATATGCAAAAAGTGCCAAAGG